>CM019149.1:108220069-108287876 GCA_009733165.1 Naja naja
TATTAGTTTATCTAATTGTGCATCAATTTTTCCTTTAAGGCAAATGGGACCCTTCTGGCTTTAAGTGAATTGGTGGCACCTTGGGATCTAGATTGAAAGTGATAGGGGTCCCCATATACTTGCCCAATCTGTTGCTGAAGACCTCTGGAAACTCAGACTTCAAGGCCTCCTCCCATTCAGTGTTGCTCACGTGATTGATGCCAGTCACTCGATGCCTAGTGGATTGAACCACTCAAGTCCCAGCAAGCTTGGGCATCCTTGTCCACGATGGTCAGGGGCAAGCGCTTGGTGTGGCCTTTGAACTTCACATTGAATTCTCTTGTTCCAACTACTGGAATCTTGTTCCTTGGTAGTCTTTAAGAGTCAGTGCTTGCTTCTTGAAATGCTTCTTCTGAATGTTTGGGAGTAGTTGTGAATAGTGTCCCATGACACCATAGATGAGCCTGAGTCCACTTCCATTTGGCAAGGCCTTCCTTCAATTAGTACCTTGACATGCACTTTTCTGTTATTGATAGAAGAAGAATGACCAATAGTTACTGTCTGATGAGTTTCATTCTTCCCTTTGCTTCTGTGCTGTGCCCCATTTTCTCACTGAGGTTGTTGGGCTTGAATTCTTTGTCAGGAAACTTCCTTCTGTTGGTGGAGTTCTGGATGATTTGCAGACTCTGCTAGGTGTCCTCTTTTTTCACAACGGAGGCAGATGGTATCAGGAACTTGCATTCAGCGCGGGGTGGCTTCCACAACCTCTGTAGAAATCTTGCCTCTTTCTTCCCAGGTCTTTTTCTTTCCATTCTGAGTCTATAAATCCTTCCTCCACCTCACTACAGTCTGACTCAGAATCTATTTGCTCACAATGAGTTGTTGTGGACTTTTCCACATCAGGATGGCTTGTGGCCTTGTTAATTTTCTTCATGGCTGCTGAGGATTTCTGCTGAAGAGGCCTCTTCTATTGCTTCCTTCAGCCTGATCTTAGGTCTTAGTAATAACTTGCTCTGAAGCACCTTGTCTTTAAGGCCCAGAACACACATGGCCTCTTCTAAATTGTTAAATTCATGCACCCCAATGTCTCTTAAACTTACACGGTTGCTGCCCTTTGATCCCGACGTAAAACTCGTGTTCTTTAATGAGGCACGATACTTGTGGGGCGTAATGGGCTCTTAACAACTTTTCTAAGTCAGGCCATTCCACTACCTTCACGTCTGCAGCTCCCGCCAATGCATCTTGAAAACTGCCGGACGCAGTGCGTGAGAAAGACTGCCCTCTTCCGCTTCTCGAAATGTCGGCAAGATCGCTTCCTTCCAGATACATTTGGAAACGATCTGCATACGCCTCCCAGTCTTCTGCCGTCAGATCGAACGGGCTGGGGTGTTCAGCAGCCATCTCGCTCTCCTTCTGTTCCGCTGCTTCTTCTTCAGGGAGATCCCACCTCGCCAGTGTTAAGTTTGCATGAAGAGACAGACGCGGAGTGCTTCAAGCTCTTGGTTTATTAGTGACTACAGCTCCAGAACGAACCCACTTTGGCTGGCTGCGGCTGCTTTATAGCCAGCAGTTGCAGTGCCAGCCAATCAGAGTGCAGGGTTTTCCACACTTTTAAACCAATCATTTCACATTTTACAAGAACAGTTCAAACTAAACCAATGACTTTAAACCTGCATACATAACATTTAGTATTCCCAATTCCCAACACACATAGGTAATCCAGAAGGCTATCATGGTCAATGAGATTGAAAACTACTGAGATATCCAACAGGACTGATAGGATTATAGCCCCACATCTTTGTCCTGCCATAGGATGCAGGCCTGACTGAAGACTGTTCAGATAATGCATTTTTTTAAAAAAAGAGTCATTTATAATGGATGATCTATCAATGAATATTCCTAAAAAAGAAAGTTTGAGACAGAGTTGTACAGCTGGTCTGAGGCCTACCTCTTAAAGAGGGGTTGCACCAATGCCCTGTTCAAGGACATCAGCATCTCTGCCTCTGATACCAGTAGTCCAGACACAGCTTCCTGTCCTCTCCCAGCAGCGCTTATTAGCTTAATGGGACAGAGATCAAGTCCACAGGTGACACAATTCATCTCACTAAGATCTCTGTATATTTCCTCAGGTCAAATAAGTTTAAACTTTTCCAAAGTAACATTAGTAAGCATGATCTTTCTAATTTGAGCATATGTAAGTGATTTCATCTTGAAAGTACTCTGCTAACATTAGCCTATAGATGCTTTTCTTGACCCAACCTTTCCTAAGGTGATCAATTTTAAAAATAACTGTTGAATCTCTCTGTACAATTGCAATAAGGACAGCAAAGTAATTTCTCTTCCCTGTCATTATTGCCATGGTTTAGGTCCAAACAAAGCACAGCTAATTTTTTTTCTTGTTTTCCACCAATGGCAGTCTAGGCTTTTGGTACTTTATTGCCAAGGATTTCCAAGGAGCTCCCCAGGACTGGTGTGCTCAGTTATCCTACAAAGTACCCTTGTCATCTTCTATGCATCTACTGGAGACCAATTAATGGCCTTTTCCATTTGTTGCCATGCTGGAAAGGGTGGGTTGCTTAACCTGTCTAGGTGTCTAGGTTGACATAAAATACGATTCCTAGGATTTCATGCCTTGCAGCCCCCGACTTCTATGAAAATAATTGCTTTTCCACGATTTGAAGTCCTTCTTTCTTGTAAAGCAGGTACCCACAAATAAAGTTTATTTAGTTTCTCAATAAAGCCAGGTTCTTCTCAGTGTTGGACTCCTCCTTCTGACAGAATCCACAACTGATGGTGTAACTGAGTGTTACTGCTTACATTCTAATGGATTAAGGCTACAACATAAAAACATTTTCTCTGATTCATTTACTTAGCTATCACCCAGCCAACAACTTGGCAGAAATTACTTCTTAAAAGAACTGGCTGCATTCCATGAGCAGCTTAAAGTGCCTTATTTGAGGGACATCTTATTTGGATTCCTTATAACTTTTTGAAACTTAGCTTGCTTTACTTCTGGTTTTATTATGTAACAGAAGATGAGATAGGTTTCGGTCTAGAGTGATCTAGTTTTTCTGCTGATGATTACGAAACTGCTGTAGCAATTTGAGGCATACTTACTTTTACAATGGATATGCTTATATAATTCAATATTCTCAAAAGATTACAGTATAAATAATTTGAATCGGCAATGGCATGTATGCTTTTACTTAAAACTCTTAAAAGAGGCAGAATTGGATAAAGCATATTTGTCCTTTCTTGGCAAGGATCCTGGTGATCAAAGCAGGGCCAGAAATTGAGCAGTGATGAGGACTATCACAGCCTCTTTTGACAGCATGAAACTTCAAGAAGCAAGTAATGAAACACTATGAGAGATCTTGAAGAAATTCTGCTGCTCAGTTGATAGTAGCATCAAGAAGAATCTCTGCTGCTGGTGGTGTAAATGCTGCAATGTATCTATCTTTTTCAGAGCAGCTCACATTAAGAATGCCTCCCAAAATCTACAATTCAAAGTCTAGCAGGAGAGAAAAAGACCCCAAAAAAAGGCTAACAACAGATTAACCTCCCTTTGAGGTTTATAGTAAGAACAAAATGGGATAGTCATCTGTGCCACTCCAGGTTCGGTGGAGAAATAAATTCCATAAACCAAAACGAAATTTAAAAATAGATTGCAGTGGGTGGGGTTTACAACATAGCTGATACAGATAGATTGATTTAGGCAAGATAAACCAAATGTACAGGTATAGTATAGGTGGTACCTGGCTCAATAATACTAATTATGAGAGGGATATTGGACTCCTAGTGGACAATTACTTAAATATGAGCCAGCACTGTGCTGCAGCTGCCAGAAAGAAAAGCCAATGCAGTTCTAGTCTGCATTAACAGAAGGATAGAATCAAGATCATGCAAAATGTGAATACCACTTTATAATGCCTTGGTAAGGCCACACTTGGAATACTGCATCCAGTTTTGGTTGCCACAATGTAAAAAAGATGTGGAAACCACAGAAAGTGTGCAGAGAAGAGCAACAAAGATGATTAGGGGATAGGAGGCTAAAACATATGAAGAACAGTTGTAGGAACTGGGTATGTCTATCTAGTGAAATGGAGGACTAGGAGTGACATGATAACAGTGTTCTAATATCTAAGGGGTTGCCATAAAGAAGAGGGACTCAACCTATTCTCCAAAGGCAGAATGAAGGCAAGGCAAGAAGCAATGGATGGAAACTAATCAAGGAGAGCAGCAACCTAGAAGTAAGCAGAAATTTCCTGACAGTTAGAACAATTAATCAGTGGAACGACTTGCCTCCAGAAGTTGTGAATGCTCCAACACTGGAAGGTTTTAAGAAGAGGCTGGATAACCATTTGTCTGAAATGGTATAGGGTTTCCTGCCTGAGCAGGGGCTTGGACTAGAAGACCTCCAAGGTCCCTTCCTACTCTGTTATTCTGTTATTCTGATCAGCTGCTCACCCACTCTTTAGGTTTATTTATATGTTGGATGGAAAGGGAAATCTTTGCTAAGTCTAGTTAGACTTGAAAGGCAGAATGATTTTAAAATGCAGCCACAGAATCTCAGAACTTATTTATTTGAATGAGTGCTTTCATTCACACTCAATGGAATTGGCATTTGTTCAGTTTTAAATGCCTTTTGAACATTCACTGTACTCTAATTACATTTTTAAATAAATAGACTGATTATTTTAAAAATGAGGAATATGTGTTTTGCTTAAGGACAATGCATTAATTTTTAAATATAAAATTAGAACTGTATAAATAGTTTCTTTAAAAAAAACATTTTTAAAATGGTTCAAGCTGTGCCATCAGTGCAGGGAAAACATCAGTATTTCTAGTTAGAGGACATGACAAAAGCAGAGAACATCCCAATTACTTGTCATTTGTCCTAATTACTTCTTCGAATATTTGCTGATGCTTTTGTGCTTCTGGTGATCATGACTAATTACTAGAACAATGCTAGATGATACAGCTAGAGCAATATATTTATTTTGAAGGTCAGTTGCATATTCTTGATTACAAATAACAAAGTTCTCCTAGAAGAAACATATACATTTTAAAGTCGTTAATTGTCCTTCATCCATCATGTTCTCTTTTCAAATTTTTTAATCTCTCCTGGGGTTGTTCGTCATTGTTAAAATGCATGCAGGGTGGCCAAAACAAGCTCAGTTCTTAATCATCCTTCTCGGCAGATGATGAGGTAAGCCCAACTTGAATTTATGCAACTTATCCAGTCAAGCCAATCCAGATCTGAACAAAAGGATAGTTAAAATGGATCTGTACATTAGTGGAGCAGTGGGAGGAAAGATAACGTAACAATATGATGATATAGCAATTAAATCAATAGGTAGATTTGGCTGTGAGCAGATGACAGGCTTATCCCAAAGGTGCTTTTTCAGGAGAAAACATGAAGATCTTGAAGATATTTTTTTTCTCATCCAAGAAGCTTCTTCAGCTCTGACAGGATGGTGGGGAATGGAAAGATTTATACTCCTTGGAGAATCCTCCCATTCCCCACTAACCTGTCAGAGCTGAAGAAACTTCTTGGATGAGAAGCAAAACGTCTTCAAAGAAAAAAAAAACAAGAAAGTCCAGTTGCCTCCTGAAAAAGCACATTTGGGACAACCATGACTGGATGGCTGAGAATCTTGACAGAATGACAGGCTTATATAATTTATAAACTATCTTTCTGTGTGGTCAGAGACCTTCCCTTTTTTTAGGATTCTAGACTATGGGATGAGACTCTATATGTATGTATATAGTGATTACATATGAGATTTAACTCAACTGTCCAGAAATGCAGTTAATTGTTTAATGGAATAATTTTATAGCAAAGCCATTCTCTTCCCACTAATATGCTCAGCAATAGATGGTTAATAAAACTGGTAGGATAAGCTCCAGATTGTTGAATGTAACTATCTTTGGTATTATTTACACAATTTATAAGTACACTTTGAGATTCAATGAAATGTTTCTTTTTAAACATTGGAAAACTAGCGTGTTTAAAATCAGGAAGACATTTCTAGTAGGAGCACAGTTTGGGATACAGATGAACAATTCTCACCCTCTGGTGCAGTCCTGATCTATTGAACTTTCCCATCGTAGTGCATGGAAAGTTCATGTCTGATCCCTGAAGTCACATGATAACCCATCAGCAAGGAGCTTCTAGACAGCTCACAGAAATAATGCAAAATAAAATTTAAAGTGTAACAGCAGAAACAATATCAAATCTGTCTTTGTAGCATAAGTAAATACGACTAAAATTAGACGATAAAGTGTAACTGTTATGGCAAATGTGAAATGGGAACTTATCTCTTATTTCTTTTTTTCTTCTGACCATGAAAATGTAACAAACATCAGTTCCAGTTCCCTATATGTTTGCATACAACTCTGTGATTATCTTGTTTTTGTTACAGTTAATCCTCAATTTACAAACGTTTCTTCAGTGGAAGATACAATGGCACTTAAAAAAGTGATTATGACTTCTGTTCACATTTACAACTGCCGCAGCATCCCCACAGTCATATGATCAAAATTTGCAAGCATGGGAAATCAGGAGATCCAGGCAGTTCAAATGACTGTAAGAGTTTATTGCAAACTTAAGTTATCTACAAGAATCTGAACTACTAATGGTCAAAGCAAATTGGTAGTAGATAAAGAGTCAATGGAATTCAAGATGGGCTGGACTTAGATCTCTTGTAGGCATGAAGGGGCTCCAGACTGATGACATGTTTGATCCTAGCTGCAGGCTCAGAGCTGGTCATCTCTTACAAAATTCAAGCATTTAGCAACCTGCATGATTTACAACATAGTTTACCTGAATACGATTGGACATGACTTGACATCATGTATTCCTCTGCGCATGCCTTGGAAGATGGTGGTCCGAGCTTAGGCTCTGTGGTGAGAGAGTTGTTTCCAGTCCGGATAAGGGTAGTGGGGGTGGCTGGCAATCCCCCCCGGTGGTCGCTTTCGATGGTGGAAGATCTCAGGCGTCGGCTGGTTCCTTTAGAACCAACACCCTTCGCCGCACCCCCCGGTGCTCCACTCGATGCCCTCCAGCGTTTGACTCCCTGATCGGTGCTTCCACATTGTCATCGTGGGCCTGATCAGCTGGCTGACTCCAGGCTCAGCTCTGGAGATGCACCGCGTCTTGAAGAGTGGCACAGCGGTGGCAGTGGTGCCCTGAGGAATGGCGCCCCGAGGAACGGTGCCCTGAGGAACAGCGCGGCAGGCCGACCAGCTGGCCGACTTTGGCCTTAGCCCTGGAGCCCTGGAGCCCTGGAGATCCGCTGCGCCCCAAAGAACGGCACGGCGGTGGCGGCGGCGCCCCGAAGAATGGCGCGGCGAGCTGATCAGCTGGCTGACTTTGGGCTCAGCTTTGGAGATGCCCTGTGCCTCGAAGAACGGCGCGATGGTTGCGGCAGCACCCTGAAGAATGGTGTGGCGGGGAACACCGAGCTGTGGGGCAATGAACTATGGGGTGTGGAGACCAACAGAGTGGCTGGCCTCCACCCTGGCCTCGGAAATGGTGCGCTGCACCCAGAAGAACGGCGTGTTGGGGGTGACAAGGCAAGGAGTGTGGGGATCGGCGGAGGGTGCTGGTCTCCACTCCGGTGCCCGGTCTCAACTGGGGTCTCCACAGCAGAGCCGTTGGTGGCAGCAACGGTGATGGCGAGGAGAGAGCGGTCCGAGGCTGGTCACTGTGGGCGTGATGACGGTTGGGGCGGCGGTGCTGCCATGGATGCCGCCAACGGTGGTGTTAGTGGCAGAGGCAGTGATGGTGGAGGCGGCGGACTGGCTAGCGATGACGCTGGGCCATGAGGTGGAAATGGTGTGGCCTCGGGATTGCTGCCAGGCCTGGCCTCCTTGTCGTCTGCTCTGCTCTGCTCTGATCTGGCTGGACCTTCTAGATCTGTGTCTGCTGCCCTCCCCCCTTCTTTTGCCTCCTTTTTTGCCTTGCCTCTTGGGGCCATTCACCCCCTCCCTTTTTACACCCGACGGAGGTTAGGGAGGGGTGTGTGGATGCATCCGGCCCGCTGCTGTGTGAGGGCTGTGGGCTGGGATTGCTTGCCCCCCCCATAACTAACCTCAGTTATCATCCTGCCATCCGGACTTGCTTGCCTGGCAACCCTGCAGTGAGAGCGCGGTGGCTGGCCCGGATGAGGGCCTTTACCATCGGCCCGCCGGATTGTGGTGAGAGAGCAATCCTGGCCCATTTCCTGGGACCATTTTGCTGTAGCATAGATGTTGGGACTGGACCGGGTGTTTTAACATCTATATACACGGACTCATTCCATCTTTTGACTCCTCTCTTTATATGTGTAATACAACATCATGCGGGTCTACTCGGCAACGGACTTATGGGCCTTACGGGAGGCCCTTCTCTCCCGGGCTTGGCCCGCTGGACTTTCCACAATGTATCTCGAGGACGGGTCATGGAACCCAGAGAGTTGGCACTGCGTTGGTAGGGGTTGGGGTGGGGGTCCTGGGAAGGGTAGAAGGGGGGGTTCCAGGCCTTCATTAGTGAAATTTTTGATTCGATTTTTAAGGGGGTTAGGGAAGGGGGGGTCTTATAGGTGTTCATTGCAGCCTGAGTCAGGGCCGTGGTTGGGGTGTGTGTGAGGGGGGCTGCGGGACCCTGGGTGGAATAGTGGGGGCTTCGATTCCCAGGGTAGTTGGAATGGGTAGGAGCCGATGAGGAGGGGGGCTGTATCATGTTAGGGGACCGCGTCCCCTCTGTATTCGAGCCGTGGTGCGCTCCGACCCCTTGACCTCTTCTCAATCCCTGGGGGTTTTGGGATCCAGGGCCCCTGGGCTCCGGCTGGTGTATTTTAATGCCAGGTCCGTGGTGAATAAGGCACCTCTCCTCCGGGAGGTCATTGAGGAGGAGGCCGCGGACCTGGCCTGCATCACCGAGACCTGGCTGGGGCCGGAAGGTGGAGTCCCTCTGGTCGATATCTGCCCCCCAGGTTTTCAGGTTATGCACTGGTCTCGACCCCAGGGAAGGGGTGGAGGGGTGGCTGTTGTTATTCAGGAGACCCTGCTTCCAAAGAAGGTCCCTGCTCTGGAGATAGGCGGGTGTGAGTCCCTCCTCGTGAGGTTTGGGCCTAGTGGTCGGATGGGCATGCTGCTTACATACCTGTCCCCCAGCTGTGTATCAGACACCCTGCCTGGGCTGCTCAATGCCGTCTCGGGGGTGGTAGTGGAGTTCCCGGAGCTTATAGTTCTGGGTGACTTCAACCTGCCCTCCTTGGGGGTGGCATCGGGGTTGGCCCAGGAATTTATGGCCTCCATGGAGTCCATGGGTCTGACCCAGTCAATAGATGACCCGACTCACAAGGGGGGCAATATGCTCGACCTGGTTTTTGTCTCAGAGCGGTGGCGTAGTGGCCTGGGGGATGGTGTTACAGTAACCCATCCTGTTCCATGGTCAGACCATTATCTCCTACAGCTGGTCTTCCATCAAGCCACCCCACACCTCTGGGATGAGGAGCCACTTAGATGGTTCTGCCCCAGGCGCCTGATGGACCCTGAGAAGTTCCAGGCTGAACTGGGGTTTTTTCCTGCATCCCTCACCCACAGCCCTGCCAAGGTCCTTGTGGCTACCTGGCAACAGTCGGCCGCGGGGGCTCTTGACAGGGTTGTCCCCTTACTCGCAGATCCCGGTCAGCTCCCTGGTACACCGAGGAGCTCCGGGAGATGAAGTGTCGAGAAGGGACTAGGTGGAGGGCAACCCGCTCTGGATCCGACCGAGCCCAGTTGAGAGCCCATATTAGGACTTACCTGGTAGCTGTGGGGGCAGGGAGGAGATCTTACTTCTCCGCCCTCATAGCATCCGCAGATAACCGCCCAGCCACCCTGTTTGGGGTTGGCCGTTCCCTCTTACAGTTGGGGAAGGTGGCGGACCCTCTGCGGGGCAGAGCTGAGGAATTTGGTTTGTATCTGCAGGATAAAATTGCTCGGATCCGAGAATTGCCGGATTTGCAGTGGTCTGAGGATGGGGAGGCGAGCGGTCTGGCTAATGTAATCTGGACTGAGTTCGATCCTGTTTCTGAGGATGAAGTGGACAGGATCATCGCGGCTGAGTTCCACCACATATTTATTGGACCCGTGCCCTTCCTGGTTGGTTTATGCCTCCAGGGAGGTCACGCTGGCTCTCGGCAGTTATCAATGCTTCATTAAGGGAGGGGCTGTTCCCTGCCACCTTGAAAGAGGCGGTGGTGAGGCCCCTTCTGAAGAAGCCTGCCCTGGACCCAGCTGTCCTGAACAACTTTCATCCGGTCTCCAACCTTGCTTTTAGAAGGTTGTTGAGAGTGTGGTGGCCCAGCAATTGCCACTTTTCCTGGAGGAAGCGGACTACCTGGATCCGTATCAATCGGGTTTCTGACCCAGGTACAGCACAGAGACAGCATTGGTCGCGCTGATTGATGATCTCTCTAGGGCTCGGGACAGGGGTTTCTCCTCTGTCCTGGTCCTGTTAGACATCTCAGTGGCTTTTGATACCATCGACCATGGTATCCTGTTGTGGCGTCTCGGGGGGCTGGGAGTGGGAGGCACTGTTTTACAGTGGTTCTCCTCCTACCTCTCGGGACGTTCGCAACCAGTGTTGGCAGGGAGGCAGAGATCGACTCCGAGGTCTCTCACTTGTGGGGTACTTAGGGGGTCTGTCCTCTCGCCTCTCTTGTTCAACATTTATATGAAGCCGCTGGGTGAGATCATCCGTGGTTTCGGGGTGAGCTATCATCAGTATGCTGATGATACGCAGTTATACATCTCTACCCCAGACCACATCAGTGATGCTCTCTCCGTGATGTCCCATTGTTTGGAAGCGGTGTGGATCTGGATGGACAGGAACATGCTTCGACTCAACCCAGCCAAGACAGAGTGGTTGTGCATACTGACATCTTGGTCCAGTTCGGAGGTTCCATCTTTGGTCATGGGGAGGAGGTGTTACCCCGTGGACAGGGCACAGAATCTGGGGGTCCTCCTGGACTCGGCTCAAGTTGGAGGAGCAGGTGGGAGCCGTGGCCAGGGGGCCTTTGCCCAGGTCCGCTGGTTCACCAGTTGCCCATATCTGGACCGGGATGCCCCGACGATCACTCAGGCGCTCGTTGTCTCCCAACTCGACTACTGTAATGCTCTCTATTTAGGACTGCCCTTGCATACCACTCAGAGGCTTCAACTGGTGCAGAATGCGGCCGTGCTGGTAGTGATGGGAGCCCCCCGATACTCCCATATCACACCCCTCCTGCGTGGCCTGCATTGGCTTCCGGTTGCCCTCCAGGTGAGATTCAAGGTTTTGGTGTTAACATACAAAGTCCTACATGGCATGGGTCCAGGTTATTTACGAGAATGACTCCTCCCAGCATCAAATGCCAACCGCCCTGTACGGGCGCATAGACTGGATCTCCTCAGGGAGCTGTCTGCGACTCAATGTCACTTGGCGGAGACCCAGGGGAGGGCCTACTCGGTGGCAGCCCCCACTTTGTGGAATCTTCTTCCGCTGGAGCTCCAGCTGGCTCCCGACTTCCGCACCTTCCGCCACAAGTTAAAAACCTGGCTATTTTTACAATCTGGGCTGTGCTGACTCTTTGGGGTTTGTTTATTTTAATTCTGGGGTTTTTAATGTTAATTCGGCTTCAATTTGTTTAATACATTTTTAGGTTAATTTATTTTTGGTATTGTATTTTAGCTGTGAGCTGCCCTGAGCCCTTTGGGAGAGGGAGCAGCATATAAGTCGAATAAATAAATAAATAAATAATAAATTTATAACCTTCCCAGCTGGCTTTGGAGCAGGAATCCATGGGGAAGCCAGATTCACTTAATAATCACATGACTCACTTAACAACTGCAATGATTTGCTTAACAATAATTGCAAAAAAAGTCATAAAATTGGCTGTGATTCTCTTAACAATCATCTTATTTAGCAATGGTAATTCTGCTCCCCAGTTGTGGTCATAAATCAACTACCTGTATATATTATGCATACTGAACAGTGTATAGTCTTTAAATATAGTGGAAGGTATAGAGAAAGTAAAACCAGTCTGAAGTAATAGAAAAAATGATATTAATCTGTTTCAAGAGGCAGAGAAAAAGAGAAGGAGGAAAGGAGGCAGACTTCAGTTCAGATCAGGTTCAGATATGATACTCATTTTTTTACCTACACATGGGATTTTATAATGTTGTGTGTTACTTACGTGTTAGTGCAGCATTTCTGCAAGTTATTATTGCAGACCTTCTGTAAATTAGAGGCTGAATTGGTGTATCCGAGGCCACTTAATTCATTGTAGCTCCATTTGAACAGGGAGGCTTTCCCAAATGACAGTCCCACATTTTTTGCCACCAAACTATGCTGATTCTTACCTGGATTTTGCCGGAAGAGTTTTATTAAGTATGTATCGTGTGGAGAAGGATTTCTGCCTTTGTTTCTGCCAAAGAACTAATCAGCCACAAATGTCTGATACAGCTTTCTTCTACTCTGATGTCTTAAGATATCTCACAGTTACCACTTCCAGAAATTACAGTCAGAATGGAAGTTCTCCAGAAATATCTGGCTGATGCTTAAGGATGGCTGTCTCAAATATTACAGGGGATATTACTGGGGATTCTGTGTAGTTGGCTAGGACATTTGTTGGCTCCTTGAAAGGCCTAGCTAATTATGCTGGAGCTGTCATGAATCTAGACAAATTTCTAGTGTGTAGATATATTCCTGCTCTCTCATAACAGTGTCATGCAACATAAATGGTATTTAAGGTATTTCTACATTTAAAATATAATTTTACTACTATTTTTTTAAAAAACTAGTGCCCTGAGCTCTTCTTGTTCAGTATGACTTCTATCCTATTACAAGGAAAATATTTTGTTGACATTTTGGTATTTCAGACTGTTCTCCAATGATACAGGTTCCTAATTCTTTACATGATCCCTTAGGGGCGAAATTTCAGTTTTAATATATTTGTAAGGAGTTATATCCATGGAAGTAGCAGAAACGGACTGATCTTATTCTAATCAAATTTTTTATCTCTCTTCCTATGGTATCTTTTGAAAATGATACATCTCTGTACCTTCCCTCATTCCATCTCTATTTTTATCCTTTTTCTTTCTATCTGTTATATTATTATATTCTTCTGCTATATTTGGTTATTTATTGCTAAGGATTGGAATGGAGCACATTGTGCTTATTTTATATATACAGTTCTGACATCATTCTATGTGAACTCTTGAGGGAAAACCTATGGACTATTACATGACCAGTAATGACCTCTTGAACACCACCATCGGCATTGACGAAATCTCCATCAGTCATTTGCAAAAGGTAGCTTTACTTGGGACAGCTTACATTCAGCAATGGGTGCCTTTTAACACAATCAAACAACGTCTGTCTATTGCAGGTGCTTGGGATAGGTGGATAAAATGCCAAATCCAGTCTAACATCTGGCTGACTGTGTCACCAACAGTAACAATAATAATGCAGGATTACTGCTTTTCATCTGGTGAACATCAAGACATTAGACATCTGAGACAACATTTTGTACCTGGAATACAAAATCTGAGAGTAAATGCAAGTTAAAAGAACATCACAATCAACATCATCAGATATTAAGTTTGTCACACACTGGAAGGAATTGGAGTTATGGATTGATTCTCCTTCAAAATATTTTTTTAAAGATTTTTTTTAAAGGAATGGCAAGTCTATTCTTAATGCATCCCTAAAGGGATGCCAAGTTTGATGCAATACAAATTTTAGCTTCTGAATTGGAACACCAGGTACTCCAAAGCTGCAACAAGGGAACTTATAAATGATGACACCGTTCTCCATCAGACAAGACTGCATACACTATGCCTCCTTTAAAAATGCTGAATTCCCATTCTGCCAGCAGAAAAGAAACAATTATGAGTTAAAAGGGTTGGGTTTTGGAATAAATTGGGAATAGATTGAGTCCAGCTTTTTAACAAGATGCTATAACACTCAGGGCCAGACTTCAGGTTATTTGGAAAACATTTTGATATAGGAAAATGCACCCCTACGGATTGTTAGAGCATATTGCTGTCTTTGAAATAATCTACCAAAGAACCCCAGGAAGCCAACATTTTTTGCTAGAGACTTGCAATCAATATTGCAAAGGTGTAACTGGTTCTTTAGGAAGCTTTCAATGTGTCCTGTTTTTTTTTCTTTTGAAGGACTCATGGTAGTGCTATTCTGAATTTTGAAGAAATATTGTTTTTGTATGAAATTGACTTTTTGCCCATAATGTTTAGGTGTGTGTCATCAAGCAGAAGGTACAGTAAGTCAGGAGGAAAAATGGGCTTTTTATTCCTCAGGGCTGAAGAACTTCAAGGAGAAGGCTGTGCTTGTATCTTTGGAATGGATTGTAGGGAAAAGCAGAAGGAAAGTTCAACTGTGAATGCCTCCAGTGCATCTTCAATAGTCTCCCACCCATGGAAACTGGTGTCACTTTATTAGCGACACAAAAAATATATACTGGATTGAAATAGCCAAAGGAGTATCTTTGGATGTCCTCCTAATGGACTCAGATGTTTTCATTGGCAACTCCCAGCTCCCCAGTTCTGTCTACCTTTGAGATCTTTCAATTATTATTTATTTATTTATTTATTTTATTGGACTTATATGCTGCCCCATCTCCGAAGACTCAGGGTGGCTCACAGTTAAAACAAATAAACAAACAAAATATCTGAGAAGAGACATATTACAAAGCAAAATAAACTTCCAGTAACTAGGGTCATCATTTTGTAAAAATGCACCTGGGACTCATATAAGCTCCTTGGTAACAGGCATGAAAATTTCAGTTTAAAAGTGGGCCCATCTGGCTCAATGGTGTGATCCTTCAGCTGCTAGGGAGGCTGTAAAGTAAGGATGAGAGGCACATGCACCTTTAACAGATATGTGGCAGAGAACATTTTATCGGTCACATTATCTCATGCAAGAAGGAAGAGCTGTGATGCTGATGAGTTTCTCTTTTCAGCAGATAATTAAGATAGAAATCCAACATTGCTCCTGGTCATGTGCAGAGGACTTTTCAGCATCTGATCTAGCTCACTGCCTAGATCCTGTTTTGAAGCAATTGACTCTATGTTTGACTTAAGTCTAAGTGACATCCTGTCGATATGATATCATAAATTGGTTTTTCAGAAATGCTGGGGGACAGGGTTGAGGCAGCTGTAGAGGGAATCACTGTAGCTTCATTTTGCTTTGTTTTAATTCACTTCTGCTTTCATCATTCATGCATTCATTTTTACAATTTTCCCTTTTCAATCACTAACACAAAGTTGGTTAGGTTTTTCTAAAGTTACTTTGTAGGAAAGAGGATACCACATGATGACAAAATTATGCCGAAGAAAAAGAGAAGTGACAAAGAAATAATCTATTGTGGATACCCTTTCCAAACTGTGAATGCAGCACTAAATGAAAATATCTGACATGTTTATATGTTTGATGATGATGGAAGTAATGATGCTGGATTAAGGAAAGGCTCTCCATGAATATAAAAATAAAGATCCCCCCCCCGTCTTCCCATGCAGCCCTCTATTGACTCAAATTGGCTTCAGAGACTTTAGAAGCAATTGCAGCCTCCTGAAATCTTTTAAATGGCCATCACAACAGTGATAGAAAGTGGAAGAACTATACCTAAAAATAGGGGCACCACTAGCAAAGTAATTCAGAAGGGTATCAATAAGGTTGCCAACTATTTTTCTTAGCTGGGTCCTCATTAAACATGTAGCAGTCATGCAGAAATATAGTCCAGATGACACTTTTCTCTCCTCATCCTGCTTTCTGCTGCCTAGGGAGTGACTAATTTAGAACAGCCCTCTGAAAAGACTGAGGACTTACTGCCCAGTGGATATCAGCTGGATTGTGACAGATGAATACCCAGTGAATTAATCACTAGGTTTCTTTGCTTAACTATTTTCTTTTGAATAATGAAAAGGAGGGCAAACATTCCAAAACAAAGCAGGGTTTAATTAAAACAAACAAAAAGCATATGTCAGGTCTAGAGGCAGTTGGTCCAATAAGAAAACATCTTCAAAGTGCTACTCAGACAATTGGGATGTTGGAACGAAATGTTTGGCAGAATTTGGACTACAGACTTTCACTCAAAATCTTACGCAAGGATTCAAGAAACCCAGTGCCATCTGCAGATGGCAGATTAAACATTTAAATTAGTGATGATTTATATGCTTGTACTGAATACAGCCAGAATGTTTACCAGATGCTATGCCCACACATAAATATTTCCTCTAGGTGCACTTTTATTAGAGCCAGACAATTTTTTTTCTTAGCTGGAGAAGAGAGACGGAAAGTGTCTTTGCAATGGGGGGTTGCATTTTTAAAAAATGTTACAAAAAGTTGCAGGAAGTATGACAGTGATTTCATGCCATCAGAATTAGTGGAGCAAAATTTTAGCATTTGGGACCATTAGGAACTTTGTTTTACTTTTTATCTAGCACCTACTTATATTCCACCTTTATTATTTTATAAAGATCTCAAGTTGGTAAACATTCCTAATACTCCTTTTCCTTCATATTTTCCCCACAATCGCAAACCCTTGAGGTGAGTTGGGCTGAGAGAATGAGTGATTGGCCCAAAGTCATCCAGCTGGCTTTCATGCCTAAGTCATGAAAGAACTGACAGTCTACTGGCTTCAACTTGATGTCTTAACTAGTAGACCAAAACTGATTTTAGTTTGGTGACAAGGGCTCTGTTTAGCCATGATTTTTTATCATCAAAATTACTGTCTCTTTAAAATGTGCTGTTGTGGGAACTCAGAAAGTTCAGAAAACCAGTTAGTTTTGGTGACCTCAGCACTTGGAATGTTTCACTACTATTACTGGTTCCATGATTGTTGGGCTAGATCAGGGGTGTCAAACTTGTGTCATCATGGTGTCGTCACATGACATACCAGGACTTTCCCCCTCTTTGCTAAACCCCACATGGGCATGCCCAGCGCATGAGGCATCTGGCCCGCAAGCCGGGAGTTTGGCAGCCCTGGGCTAGATCATAAAATCAGGAATAAGAGTGAAGTTAGCACTGGGCTGCAAGTAACGGTCTGAGAAGACGAGGTAGTCTGAGAAAACAAAACTAAATGAAACAATAGTCAGCTCTTAAAGCAAGGGAGGAATAAGTAATATTCAGGGGAAAAAAAAACAAAGCCAAGAAACTATCCAAGAGATGAGACAGAAGTATAGCCAATGACGGATGAATTTATCCAAACCAAAGGAGACCTTCCTGTTGTAACAAGGCTTAATGTAATAGGAGGTTTTGAGATTAGGAGAGATCTTCATTTGGACATCTGGGCATTCTTATTTTACCAGTTAAACAGAGGTGGTATTCAGCAGGTTCTGACCAGTTCTGGAGAACTGGTAGTGGAAATTTTGAGTAATTCGGAGAACTGACAAATACCACCTCTGACTGGAGATTTTACAGTATCCTTCCCCTGCCATGCCCACCAAGCCATGCCCACAGCACCGGTAGTAAAACTTTTTTGAATCTCACCACTGAGTTGAAAGAACAGCTTTGCCTTGTTCTCACAGAGGTTATGTTTAAGAGGCTGAGAAATTCCCCACTCTAATACGCAGAGAGATAAAATATCTTCTGAAGTAAAGCAAACCTGTTGTTGAGATTTCTGTAACCTAATCCCTTTTTTTCCATGTCAATAAATCTGGTTAATGAAGCCTCTGTGAGAAATTTGCTTTTGGGCCAGCTGTCAAGAGTTTAACACTTAACTGGATTAGGAGCTCCTCTTGTGATCCTTCCTTTTCAGAAGGATCCACTCTTCACACAGGAAGGTTAGCTCAGGATCTGAGGATGCTAAGCAATCAGTACAAATATTGTAACATGCAAATCAGTTGCCCATTATGTAGAACAAAATCAGGGAGCTGAAGAGCCTCATCTGCTCCAGGGTAAACTTGAAGGAAATAATTTGATTGGTGATGTAATGATGCCAAAAAGATATGTCCGAGATAAGTGAAGTACAAAGTAGAGTCAAGTAATTTAGATAAACAGATTGAACAGACACAGAGAAAAAGCAACAATAAATAATAGTGCCTGTTCAGTTATTTTGTTACACCACAACAAATGGTCAGATTAAAATATAAAATATAAAAGGGAAACAAATTCAGTCTCACATCTAATCTTTTTAACCACATGTTATAGCTGTAGGTGTCAAGGGAGTTTCTAATACAATATATTTATTTTTGTTTCTCTATTGATTTTTTTTGTGTGATCCAGACATTCCCTAAAATTTTCTTGGCAAGGTTTTTCACAAACATTGCCTGCTTCCTAGGGCTGAGAATGAGTTACAGGTCCAAAGTCACCCAGCTGGCTTCATAACTAAGGCAGGATTAGAACTGATGGTCTCCAGGTTTCTAAGCTGATGCCTTAACTACATCAAACTGGCTGTGTGTTGATTAGTAGAGATTCTTTATGTACAGTAGAGAGACATTTTGGATAATCTTAGTGTTACAAATAGCTCAAATTTGTACAAGATATTAAAAAAAAAACCCAAACTGATTCAATTAACAAAAGGTTTAGAAAAATACCGTGTAGAAAAACAAAAATATCCATAATTTTTCTTTTCATACTTAGAAGAATGCAATATACTTACAGACTAGCTGATAATTGCTAAAGGGACAAAGAATGTTAAATCTTATAAAAATGATGCAGTGTCCTTTTTGTTTGTTTGTCCTGAGTTATGTTATTGTAAAGTCTGGTGGTTTTTTTTCAAAGAAACATTTGATAACCCTCCCAGTTTTCCACTTTGGTGGGCTAGAAAACAATTTTTGGAGAGTATTAAAGGCAATAAAATAAGTAAGTAAGTAAGTAAGTAGTAAATATCCAAAATCCTGGAGAAACAAGGCATTGGAATAACATGAAGATTTGACATGGTAAATGCAACAATGAAATTCAGATTACTGTGAAGAAACTCATTTGTTTATGGTCAGAATTTGCTTCAAAGAATATACTCACAAGTCCTACACCTTGATATCACTTAATCAACATTACTAGAATCAAATAGACTATCAAACAGGAAGCAAAAAATGGAGAAGGCAATCTAAATAGACAGGACCTTTATACTGTATCCAGGTCATGAATTATTGATGTCAAATACATGGATTAAACTTAGAAAATAAAAGAAAACAGATACATCAGGAAAACTTCTTCTGAAGGACACTCAGTCGGAATAAAAATTTAATAAAAGGAACATATCTAGCGTGCTTAGCTTATGAAGTAGTATATGTGAAGGACTACGGAAAGAAATAAGAAACATTTGCAAATAGCAAACTAGAAAAAAAAATGTCCCCAGATTTCAAAGAGGAGGTGGCTTTTGGAGCAGGCTTTGATAGGGGTATCAAACTCATGACCCATGGGCCAGATGCATCATACACTGGCCACGCCCACCCATATTTTAGCGAAGGGGAAAAAAATGTCAAGATACATCACGTGATGACAATGTGATGCCGCGAGTTTGACACCCCTGGGCTATGATGACAATTTATTTTTGGCTTGTTTTAATATAATTGCAGAGGATATTGGTGATAGCTAATTATCTGGATTTCAGTTAAATTTCAAATCATGATGCAGTACAGAGAAAGCACTGCTTGTGCTTGTTATGGTTTTTGGCAAGGCCAGGATGGAGGCTGTATATCCATAGCTGTGCTCCTTAATTTCTGAGAGGCTTTCAATGCCACCAATTACAGTATCCATGGTGTCTTATTAGCTCAAACATAGCTATGCTATGAGCACAAGAAAAGATATACTTTCTTTAAGTTGGTGCCAACAGAGTCAGCCTGCATATGAATACTATTCTGGCTCTGGATCTGAAGCATTCGTGAACATTTGAAGGAAAACATTATCTGGATTAACGCTGCACTGAAAAACTTCTTTGTATTTCTTTTTCAAACATTCTCTTATGCTAAAACATTCTGTTAAACATTCTCTTATGCTGGGTAATGGCTGACCATGGGTGTTAGGCTGCAGGAATAGAGAAGGGTTTACAGGCTTTTGGGGATGCTTACAACCCTTTCCCCTAACCCCCACCCTGACGCTGACTCGTTGGGACTTACCAGAGCCAGCCAAGGGGTCCGTTTGGGCTGGGTCTCGGCTGGTGAATGGGCTCGATGATGAGGAGATGGCGGTGAGTGGCGTCAGCTCTGCTCCATCACAGACGCTGGGCCTGGAGGCCACGGAAAGCACAGAGGGCCGACGAGGACTCTGGCAGCTTCGGTGGTCAAGGAAGGCTCCAGCGGCAACGGCGAGAGGGTGAGGAGGAGTGACGTCGGCGTGGAGCGAGGAGTGGAAGCTGGAGCTGAGGGCCGAGATGAGGAGCTGAAGGGTCGAGATGAAGGAATGCTGAAGGCTCGGCCAAGGGACACTTGGGATTGGCTTTGGCACTGGCATTGGTCGGGTGGCAGCAGGCTGCATCATAGAGAGGCGGCGTGTGGTGGCTGGGGCAGTGACAGCAACATTGCTGACCAGGCGGACACTTGGCTGAGGAGAGTGGATGTGGATGGTCCTGCCGGAGTTCAGCAGTAGTTGTTGGGGGAGGCCTGGCTGGAGAGCTCGGCAGGTGAAGATGAAGGCGTGGGATGGCTGAAATGCTTGTTCCCCCCATGGCGGCTTGTTCGGAGGGTGAGGGGATGGGTCTGTGGTGGCGGAAGGCGAAGCCGAGCTGGGATTTGGTTTGAGATGGGATCTTTGCCTTCCTGGTCTAGGCTATTCCCCTGTTCTTCAGCCTGCGTTCGGGGTTGGAGGTGGTTTGGAACCACCAACCAGATGATTGCTCTCCTAGCTGGACCACCTGTTCCATCACTGCCAGATATCGGGGCCATTCTGGATTGAGGCCTACAGCTGGGGACCAAGGTTCGGGGTTTTCAAGCAATTTTCCAGCTTTCCTCCTATTGTCTGGATTGGGGGTGGTTGGTTTCTTCCTTTTAAAGGACCTAATTTTACTCTAGGCCCACCCTGCTGTGGTGAGAGAGCATCAGGGATTAGAGGAGACCTTCCTCCCTTGTGGGGTTATCTTTATGTCAAACTTAGGGACCTTACCGGAGTGAGAGTCCGGGGCTGATGAATGTCATCTCAGTGCCCAAGGAGACTGTGAGAGAGTCCGCGGGTTGGACCCCATTGTTGTTTGATATATATATCTGGACTTTGGACATAACATCAAGCCTTGTTTTCCTATTCTCTTTCCCTGTCTGGAACTATGACCATCACCTATTCAGCTGCGGATCTTCTGGCCCTGGGGAGGGTCCCCCTATCCTTAGTGTGGCCTATTGGGTTATCTAAAGCCTGCCTCCATGACAGATCCTGGGATCCCGAGAGGTGGCACTGCAAGAAGAAGGGTTTTTTTTAATATTTATAAATCTAAGGGTTTTAAAGGGGCGCTTTTAAATTTTATTACTGCAAATTATTTAAAGGGGTTAGGGAGGAGGGTGGGTGATAGACTTGGGTGGAAAACTGGGGGGCTTCTGCCAAGTCACTCCCCAGCTCCATCCAGGTCAGAAATGGATCGTGGCGGGGGGCAGGGTTTGGGGGCCTGGTGGCCCTGGGGGATGAGGTGGGGGTTAGGATACCAATGGTGATTGGACATGGTGGGAGGCGAAGAGGTTGGGGACCATATCTTGCAGTGGGAGTGCACCCCGCGATGGTGCTCCGACCCCATGTTCCTGCCTGCTCCCCTGGGGGCCCGGGAAGTCAGGTACCCGGGCTTGGGCTGGTTTATGTGAACTCAAGGTACATGATTAATAAAGCTCCCCTCCTCAATGATTTGATTGGGGAGGAGGCCGCGGACCTGGCTTGCATCATGGAGACCTGGTTGGGACTGGAGGGAGGTGTACCTCTGGTTGATTTGTGCCCACCAGGCTTCCAGGTGCTTCACCAGCCAAGGGCCTGGGGTAGGGGAGGGGGAGTGGCTGTTGTCATCAGGGAGACCTTATGCCCGAGGGAGATCACTGTCCTGCAGATAGGCAGATGTGAGCTTCTCCTCATGAAGTGGGGCCCAGGGGGTCAGTGGAGCTTGTTGCTGGTGTACCTATCTCCCAGCTTGGCAGCGGCTCAATGGCCCAATGGCCCAAACTGCTCGACCTCCTCTCGGGGGTTGCGGTAGAGTTTCCCAGGCTTATGGTCCTGGGGGACTTTAACTTGCCTTCCCTGGGGGAGGGGTCAGGGTTAGGATGGGAGTTCATGGCCTCCATGGCGGCCATGGACCTGACCAAGATAATACAGGGCCTGACCCATGAGGGGGGACTCACACTAGACCTGGTTTTTATCTCTGGGCAGTGGTGTAATGGTCTTGGGGAGGAGTGCCAACTATTCACCCCCTGTCATGGACAGACCATTATCTCTTTCGGCTGGTCTTCCACTATCCCACTCCCCACCGCTGGGAGGCAGAACTGACAATGTGGTTCCGCACCAGGCGCCTGATGGACCCTGAACGGTTCCGGATGGCGCTTGGACCATTACCTACCTCCCTGACCGACAACTCGGCTGAGGGCCTAGAGGAGGCCTGGCAACAGGCGGCCTCTGGGGCACTCGAGCGGATTGTCCCCTTGCGGCCCTTAACCCAGTGCAGATCCCGGTTAGCCCCCTGGTTCACAACGGAGCTGCAGGAAATGAAGCATCGGAGGAGGCGCCTAGAGAACAGTTGGAGGTCCTCCCGGTCTGAATCTGACTGATCCCAGTTGAGGTCCTTTTCCAGGACCTATCTGGCAGCGTTGGGGGTGGCGAAGAGATCTTACTTCTCCACTCTCATTGCATCAGCAGATAATTGCCCAGCTGCCCTGTTCAGGGTCACTCCCTCCCTCCTTAATCAGGAGATGAGGGAGGACCCTTTGCAGGGACAGGCCGAGGAGTTTGGTCAACATCTGCTGGATAAGATCGCTTGGATCCGGGCTGGTCTGGACACCAACTGGCTTGAGTCAGACACGGAGGCGACAACGAATCTTGTCGATATCATCTGGGTTGAATTTGACCCTGTGCGGTAGACAGGATTATGCGGCGGCTGTGTGCCTTGGACCCGTGTCCCTCCTGGCTGGTATATGCTGCCTGGGAGTGTACACGTGGCTGGCTCCAGGCAGTTACCGATGCTTCACTGCAGGAGGGGGTTCTTCCCTACTGCCTTGAAAGAAGTGGTAGTGAGACCCCTTCTCAAGAAGCCTGCCTTGGACCCAGCCAATTTAAACAACTTTCATCCTGTCTCCAACCTTTGCTTTTTAGCGAAGGTTGTCGAGACCGTGGTGGCCCAACAGCTCCCGGCTTTCCTGGAGGAAACCGAGTACCTAGATCCGTTTCAATCGGGCTTCAGGCCCGGTTCCAGCATGGAGACGGCATTGGTTGTGCTGATTGATGATCTCTGGAGGGCTCAGGACAGGGGATATTCCTCTGTCCTAGTCCTATTAGATCTCTTGGCAGCTTTTGATACCATCGACCATGGTATCCTATTGTGGCATCTTCGGGAGCTGGGAGTGAGAGGCACCATTCTACGGTGGTTCTCCTCCTTCCTCTCAGGATGCACACAGTCGGTGTTGATGGGCAGGCAGAGATCAATCCCGAGGCCCCTCACTTGTGGGGTTCCTCAGAAGTCGGTGCTTTCTCCCCTCCTGTTCAACATCTGCATGAAGCTTCTGGGTGAGATCATCCGTGGTTTCGGGGTGAGGTATCATCAATATGCTGATGATACCCAGCTTTATATCTCCACCCCGGACCACCTCAGTGATGCCCTCCCCATGATGTCCCAGTGCCTGGAGGCGGTACGGATCTGGATGGGGAGGAACAGCCTCCAGCTCAATCCAGACAAGACTGAGTGGCTGTGGATCTCAGATCCAAGAAATTCCATCTTTGGTCATGGGGGGAGAGGTGTTGCCCCCCATGGATAGGGCGCACAACTTGGGTGTCCTCCTGGATGTACGGCTCAATATGGAGGAGCAGGTGGGAGCAGTCGCCAGGGGGGCTTTTGCCCATGTTCACCTGGTGCGCCAGTTGCACCCCTACTTGGACCAAGATTCCCTACGCACGGTCACTCATGCGCTCATGGCCTCCCGTCTCGACTACTGCAATGCTCTCTATCTGGGGCTGCCCTTGCGGACTATACGGAGGCTTCAACTGGTGCAAAATACGGCCGCATGGGCGGTGATGGGAGTGGCCCGATTCTCCCATGTGAAACCCCTCCTGCACGGTCTGCATTGGTTGCTGGTTGCCCTCCGTGCAAGATTCAAGGTGCTGGTGTTAACCTATAAAGTCCTGCATGGCTTGGGTCTGGGGTACTTGCAGAAGCGCCTCCTACCAGCATCGAGGTCCAATCGCCCAGTACACTCCCACAGGCAGGCCCTCCTGGGGGTGCCGTCATCCAGACAATGTTGGTTGGTGGTCCCCCGGGGGAGGGCCTTCTCTGTGGGGGCGCCCACCCTTTGGAACCAGCTACCCCTGGAGATACGTCTGGCCCCTGACCTGCGTTCCTTCCATCGCGATCTAAAGACTTGGCTGTTTTCACAGGCTGGCCTGGATTGAACGGGGTTGGGAATTTTAACATTGGGATATTTTAAATTTTTTTAACTATTTGGATTGGTAAATTTCAGAATTAATTTTATATATTGTATATATATATTTGTGTAAGCCACCCCAAATCCCCCTGGAGATGGAGTGGCATATAAATCCAAATAAATAAAATAAATAAATAAATATGGAATAAATTTAGATATTGGCAGTGGTTTGCTCTCCCAGCTTGTTTCAATTTAATTTCTAAATGTTTTGTTACCAGATTAGGTAACATCAGCAGCAGGATTGTCTTGTCCTATTCTCCCTAGCTTATAGAAGTCTTGTGTTCCAATGTGGTCAGTTGTTTGTTTGTTTGTTTGTAGCTGTATTTAAATTCTGAGCAGCTGATTGGTTCTTTTGTTGATTGGTGTGATGACCCAGGGTGGGATACAAAACAAATACAGTCACAGAAAACAGGTGAAGCCCCTTTTATTCCTTCACTTTGCTTCCAAGCTCTGAATATTCTTGATGGAAGACAAAAAACTCCCATACAAACAGTTACAAGAAGAAGGGAAAAAGAAACACAAACCAGGCAAGATAAGGGCTGGAGGATGTCCACAGATAACATACACTGGGAAAGACACCAAACTCAGAGAGGAACCATAAAGTAGAGATATTTCCACCCTTTGTTTCCAGCGTTTGCCCATACGCAGGTCTGTCTTCTTATTGAGTTGTCACAGCTGCAGCCCATGAAGAGGATCAAAGCCCTCTCCTCCTGAGTAGACCATCTCTCCCTTATCCTCTCCTTCTGCGTGCCCTAGGATGGAGAGGGGATGGGCCTGGGTCCTCTTCTGACTGCTCAGCCGGCCTCTTCCCTTCCCCAGCCTCCTCCACAACCTCCGGAACCATACTTCTACTCCCTGTCAGCTGTTCCTCCTCTCCCTCAGAGTCAGTCTCCATCAGGGGCATGACAATTGGTTGTTCAAATGGTCTGGTTTCTTATATATTCATATGCTGGATCTATGTCAATATGTTTGTAAATTGCTCCTTGGTAGAATACCAGGCCTCAGCAAATTCATGTGCATGGTGGCTTAACCACCCACCAACCAACCAAATGACCAACTGACCACACTGGCACACAAGACTTTTATAAGCTAAGGAGAATAGGACAAGACTGATGATGTTACCTAGTCTGGTAAGAAAATGTTCAGAAACTAAATTGAAACAAGCTTGTAGAGCAAACCACTGTCAAAATCTAAAACCCGAGCTACAAATATTTTCCATTATTTCAAATTTAGATATTTCTATATTACTTTCAGGGTGTACGAGAGTTTTTAAAAACGTTACTTTGGTGATGATAGTGCTGAACAAATTATATGCTTGTGAGTGGAAAAAGTGTTAATGATTTTGTTGGTGCTCTCTCTCTAACATAACTTTCTTTCCCTGAAGATTCTTTGGCTGTCCACATTTTTCCAACCTGAAAAATCTGGTGGGAGGAATTCTTTCATAATGTCTTCCCATGATTTTTAATTTCTTTTCTTAAATTAGCTTTTTTTCTTACTTCTTAAAAAGCACTCGAAGTGGCTGAAGAAGTGAAAAATAAGAAAAGTAAAAACCAGACAACACACACAGACACACACACACACAAAATGTAGAATATATTTAAAATAATTCAGTGGAAGAGAGAAAAATCAATGAAAATATTAAGTAAATAAAGCCAACAAAAGTAAATTTTCACCTTATTTTCATCTTACTGATTTTAGACAGTGAGAAATTGGGAATAGGCATCCGAGAGACCTGTTTTTTTTCTTTATGGACACTAGTTTGGTTTAAAAGGATTCTCTCTCTCCCCTTTCCCATAGGCTGGATAAATACCTATGGGAACTGAAACAGGGGAAGCCAGAGAAGCTGTAGTCCAATAGAAAATTGATTGTACAATGGAAAACATCCCAATCCTCTCTCAACTATGATGAAATTAAGAATGCAAGAAAATGATACCTATAAACATTGCAGTGAAATTCTGTTGCCCTTAAACAATCTTTTGAAAGCATATATTATTTCCACCAGTTGAATGGGAACTCATTTGGAAGGGAATTCAGATCAGGCCAAACCAATCTTATTTCATTCTTTGACAAAGTAACTAAATTAGTAAACCAGTGAAATGCTGTGGGCATAGTAGGTTTAGATTTCAGCAAGGCATTTGACAAAGTAGACCACAACCTACTTCTTGGTAAGAAAGAAAAATGTGGGATGGACAGCATCATCACCAGATGGATTTGTAATGGCAGATAAACTATACTCAGAAATGTCCTTAATGGTGCTACATCTAAATGGAGGGAAGTAAACAGTGGGGCATCACAAGGTTCCATCTTATGCTTTCAATATCTTTATAAATGATTTAGATGAGGAAATAGTAAGGGAACCCATCAAATTTGCAGATGATACTAAGATGACAGGAATATCCAACATCCCAGAAGACAAAATCCAAAAAGATCTTGACAGACTTGAACAATGGGCCCTATCCAGCAACATGAAATTTAATGAGGAAAAAAGCAAGGTTTTACACTTAGGCAGGAAAAACCAAAGGTACAAGTACAGATTAGGTGAAACTTAGCTCAAAAACAGTAACTGTGAGAGGGACCTTGGAGTCCTAGTGAATGATCATTTAAATATGAGCTAGCAGTGTGCAGCAGCAGTCAAAAAACCAATGCAGTCTTAGGCTGCATTAACAAAAGGATAGAATTAAGATCATGCGAAGTGTTAATACCACTTTATAATTCCTTGTTAAACTATACTTGGAATATTGCATTCAATTTTGTTTGCCACAGTGTAAAAAAAATATGTTGAGACTCAAGAAAGGGTGCAGAGAAGAGCAACAAAGATAATTAGGGAACTGGAGGCTAAAACTTAAAGAACGGTTGCTGGAATTGGGTATGTCTAGTTTAATGAAAAGAAGGACAAGGGGTGGCATGATAGCAGTGTTCAAATATCTAAGGGGTTGTCACACAGAAGAGGGAGTCAAGCTATTCTCCAAAGCACCTGAAGGCAGGACAAGAAGCAGTGGATGAAAAGTAATTAAGGAGAGAAGCAAACTGGAACTAAGGAGAAACTTCCTAACAGTGATGACCATTAACCAGCTGGCCATCAGACATTGTAGGTGCTTCATGACTGGAGGTTTTTAAGAAGAAACTGGACAGTCACTTGTCTAAAATGGTATAGGGTTTCCTGCTTCAGCAGGGGCTTGGACTAGAAGACCTCTAAGGTCCCTTCCAACTGTATTCTGATTGGTTGAAATAAACAGGAGATTTGCTCTGCCTGGCTGTCATCAGAGTATGGAATTGGTTTACAGACAGCTTGGGTGTTTCATTTTGTAAAAGAGGAATTGCTTTTTCATTTCTTAGTATTGCACTTAGTTCAGCATGAGATTAGTCGAACAGTTCTTCCCAGTGATGGACTGCCTGAAGGTGTAGTAATTACTTTGAGTTGGAGGGGTTTTTCAAAATTCCAATCTGTCTGAAAGGAAGATTCTCATAGCAAAATAATGGCTCATCTTCTCTACGTGTCTGGGTGGTTTCATGATATTTGGCTGACAAATGGAGCCATGTTGGTTTTAAGGGTAGAAGGCAGCTATTCCCAATTTCTTCAAAGGAAATCTGAGTGAAACAGAAAATTTGCCATGGGGAAAAGAAGAAAACTTGTTTTACAGATGTGCTGTGTATAGCTGTGGAGCATCAATAATGATTTTGCAAATGTGCTATGATAGTGCTTATAAATCTAGAACAGGAAATCATTACATTTCTTTCAATTCCAACTGCTAAAATAGGAACAAAAAAGGATTCATTCAAAAAAAAAATGATTGGAATTTTTTAAATTTTTGTCCAGCCTATATTGTTAACTGGCTAAGTATATTGCTCCTATGCATATATTTAATTTGGATATTTTTAGTGTTTTTATTGGTTTTGTTGTTTTAAAATGTTTGTTGAACTGTAAGCCACCCAGAGTTATTGACTCTGATGAGCAGCCATAGAAATTGAAAGACTGAATGGCCCAGATCAAAGGTACAGTTAATTTTAAAAGCCATGTAAAGTGTAAAAACTCAATGTTTATAACTGACAGTAAGCAAATCTCTTTAAAAAAGGCTATTGCTGAGTGCATTGGGTTGTTCTCCAAAAATTGTAAGCCACCCTGAGTCTCTGGAGAAGGGAGGCATATAAATATGAATTTAATTTAAAAAAAAACAAATGGAAGAATGCAGGGAAGGGTAGGATTAGTGACACATATTATCTGTATATACCAATCAAACTTGTAGGATAATGTTGTGGATTTGATATGGGAATTTCATTCTAGACAAGAGATACCATCAACCTGTGATAGATAATAGTAGCTGTAAAGTAGCTGTAAAGGCCAGGATGAATCTTTAGCTTGTTCTATGGAACTCTCTCTTTTGTTGATTATCCCTCAGCAATAAATCAGCAGAGGATCATAGATATTGATTTGATACAAAAATATTCTGCCAAAACTATAACAATCATTTCTTATTTAATTAAAGTACATATCAGCAACAATTGGCATTTGCAGTTGACATTGATATTCATTCCATGTATTTTTTCCTCATATAAACATGACCTTTACAATAATTTCAGATGAGTTTATACGATGCCTTTGCAGAAATATAAATGAACATTCTTATATTTTAACATCTGAAAAAAACCTACATAAACATATCATTAGCAGTATTTAACAAGCATTTATGAGGAACCTATATTTCATATTTAATCATTTTAGAATAAATTTGCAATGAAATATAAATAATGGGCAACCTCATCCGTTCAAAGTGCATTAGGGTTATGCTGCATTCATAATTCTCTGTATTTTTCTACTGCAAAAATTTATATTCCATTCCTACTATACACTACTTAGTAGTGAAGCTTACTGCATGTTTCATGAACTACAGTGGATCATTGATGCAATTTTGGGTGGTGTTAACACATCATGGGAGGTAATTATTATCTTGTACTTTGCTCTGATTAGACAGTACAATGTCAGTTTTTGGCACTGAATTTTAAGAAGGACATGGAGAAGTTAGAGCAGGTTCAGAGGAGAGCTGTCAGCATGATAAGGGATCTGGAAACCAAGTGGTGAGAGAAAGACTTAAAGGAACTGGATAACTGTTCAGAATCTAGGGCCACTTTAAAGGTTGTCACTATGACAACTGTAGCCAAGGGAGGGGGAGGAAGAGGAGGAGGAGGAAGAAGAAGAAGAAGAAGAAGAAGAAGAAGAAGAAGAAGAAGAAGAAGAAGAAGAAGAAGAAGAAGAAGAAGAAGAAGAAATTTATGTTGCTCTCTATAAAATGGAAAGTTAAATATTAGATTTGGAAGGTTTGCCTTCAAATTGTATTGATTCTAGTGACTGAAACACATTAGTCAACAAATTCTTAATGTCTTGTGTGGTAACAAGATCTTGTGAGTTAACGATCCATAGCACTTGACTACTACTTGATCTGTCTGGGTTTCATCCAGGGCAGGAAGGTCCTGTGGAAATGCTCGGAAAGCTGCGGGTCCTGATAATATCCCTGGATGAGGACTTAAGGAGTGTGTTGACCAACTGGCCACTGTTCTCATAGAAGTCTTCAGTCTCTCATTGCATCAGGCCATGGTTCTATCATGTTTTAAGATTGCAATCATTGTACCCAGTTCCCCCCAAAACTATACACATGTCTTAATGATTACCATCCGGTTGCACTCACTTCCATTATAATGAAGTGTTTTGAGAGATTGGTATATAATTATACGGTTTCATGTCTTCCGCCTACATTTGACTCATTACAGTTTGCCTATTGGAAGTATCACTCTATAGATGATGCACTTTCCTATGTGCTTCATCTTAGCTTGGCACACCTGGAGAAGAAGAACACTCATGTGCAAATTCTGTTTGTTGATTTTAGTTCCATGTTCAACACAATCATCACTTAGCATTTGGGTGAACAAACTGGGCCAATTAGGTTTTAATACTCCTTTATATAATTGGATTCTTGATTTCCTTATTGATAGGCTCCAGTTTGTGTGAGTTGGAAGAAAAGTTTCCAACTCCATCTCCTTGAGTATGGGTTCCTCACAGGGCTGTGTCTTGAGTCCACTACTGTTTTCCTTGATGACCCACGACAGCTGTGCCAAATCTGCTATGAATCATATTATGAAGTATGCGGATAACACAGCAGTGGTGGGTCTTATCAAGGATGACAATGAAGATACTTATAGGGGAAGAGGTGAAGGCTCTGGTGGACTGGTACAATAAAAGTAACCTGGTTCTAAATGTTAATAAAACATAGGAGATCACTGTAGATTTTAGAAAGAGCCTGCATAGTTATACTTCATTCAGTATAGAGGATGCAGCTGTAGAGGTGATCAACAATATTAAGTATCTGGGGGTGCAGATAGCTAACAATCTGAATTGGTCTCTCCACAGGTCATCTTTATTGAAGAGTGCAAATCAGCATCTGCATTTCCTGCGTTGGATGAGAAGAACACATTTTTCTCCTTCTGTCCTGGCCACTTTCACAGAGGCACGATTGAGAGTGTTTTAACAAACTACATCACTGTGTGGTTTGGTGACGGATAGAAAGTCCATACAGAGAATGGTAAGGACAGCCGAGAAGATTATAGGAAGCTTACTTCCTGTTATTCAGGATACTGCTTATAAGCGCTATGTGCTTAGAGCTCAAAACATTGTTAGAGACCCCACACACCTACTTCACAGTCTATTTCTGCTGCTCCCCTCTGGGAGGAGGTTTTGAAGTATTTCTAGAGGCCTACCAGATTCTGTGACAGCTTTGTTCCCTATGCCATCCGTCTGGTAAGCTAACAAAATTGTTTTTTTACCATGTATACACAATACATCCAAACTAGACTATGTTGTTTCTCTGTGTCATATAATATATGTGGCTATATGCATAATTTTGTACTTGTTTATTTATTTATTTAGTCATGTTTATGTAATGTATACTGGAGGTGGTGACCCTTTGAGAGCTGTATGCAATGAAATTTCATTTTAACATATGCTGATCAATGTACATTCAAAGTGACAATAAAGTTATTCTAATACAATTATATTCCTTGAGTTGCATTAGCTAATTAAATTTGTGCAATGATTACTGTTTTTATTCTTGACTTTCTGATATTTAGACAAACAGGCAAGGATACAATGTGACATTTTCATATAACCATCTTGCAGTAGCAGCAGGTTAGCTAAGATATCTGCCATAACCATTGAGAATATCTGCCCCACTATATTCTGAAAGAAGCCTTATCATTCCTGACAAATGCCTCCTAATTTGCACAAAAGCATCTATCTGTTGAAAACTCTCTATTACACAGGCTACCATCACTGCAAATTTCATTCATATTCTATCCTCAAATAACATTTTATAGATAAGAGTATATCTACATATTTTTCCTGCCAGCTCATGCGAGTTTTCACCAGCTTCATCCTTTCTGAAATCTGCAGTTCATTTTCAGGTTTAAATTCATTTACTAAAGATTATCCCTTTGTATTTTTTCCACGCTGGAGTTTGGGAACCGAGACTCCAGAAACAGATTTTACGTATAAGAGATAGCTCATATGGGAGCAATTTCTTTCCTTTTATGTTCTATCTGCTCCTTTATATAAATATCCCTTTGATCCCCTTTGCTGTACAGGTAGTGCTTGCTTAGTGATGGTAACTGGCATCAGAGCTGCGGTGGTGCAGTAGTTAGAGTGCAGTACTGCAGGCTCTTGCTGCCTGCCGGCTGCCTGCAATTCAAATCTCACCAGCCTCAAGGTTGATTCAGCCTTCCATCCTTCCTAGGTGGGTAAAATGAGGACCCAGATTGTTGGGGGCAATAGGCTGACTCTGTAAAACTGCATAGAGAGGGCTGTAAAACACTGTGAAGCAGTATATAAGTCTAAGTGCTATTGCTAACAGGCTCTGTCACTAAGGTGTGACAGTGTCAACTTTCAATGGCAATTCTAACAGTTCTAGTTGTCATTTTAGGTGAATCCCATGCAGTCAAGCATGCAATGATCATATGATTGTCATTTGTGACCTCCTGCCAGTTTTCTCTTTGTTGGAAGCTGGCAGTGAAGCCAGGGATAAGTGGCCCTTTCAAGAAAGGGTACCCTAGTTATTCTGGCATGCCTAAAAACCCCCACCATAGACAGCTTACTCCAAAAGGGCAATTCATAGCTATTCTTTGTTGTTATGCCAAATCTCAAAAGTAAATAGAAAAGTGCTTACTTTTTGAAGTGTTCTTATTTTTAAAGGGGAGACAGCATCTTCTTCCCTGGTTCGGCACATTTTTTTACAAGCACATTGTTGGATAATTAGAGGCTACTTATGCAGTCTTCAGTCGTCTTTCCCAGTTCTGCTTTAAAGAAGGTGTAGAGCAGACATTTCAGATGTACTAAATGGTATCTGACCCCAATCTCACTGGACTGTTGCGACAAAGAAATCTGTGAAGTTGAAAAGCAATATTTGGTGATTGCATATGACACCTTCATGTTTTTCTTAGCCAGAAGTTAATAACAGTACAATTAATCTTGGTAGACAGGCATTTTTGTTAATAGATACTATAATAAATTTATCTGAGAGTCAATATAAAATGTACATCATAAAATCATGCATTCTGTCAGTTCAAATTCCCTTGATTTGCAAGGTCAAAGTCTCTGCATAGCTGCTAAATTGTTAAATTCATTATTTATTTATTTTTATTTTATTGGACTTATATGCCGCCCCATCTCCGAAGACTCAAGGCTCACAATTAAAACATACAATACAGTAATTATTTAAAAAAAAATTAAACAATTTAAGCCCAATAAAACCAAATTAAAATACTTAAAATTATCCCATGGCCCAGGTGAGGTAATCACCTGAGGTAATTATCAAATGAAGTACATTAAAATGAGTTTTGGAAAAGACCCAGTGAAATTTGGGGTAGCTAAGTGTCTTTCAATTGCTGGAAAGTATCTTGAACTTTCTCTAAAATAATTTCTGGAAGCTTGGTTGAGGTCAGATTGTATTTCCACATTCTTGATCTATTATTTAATAGTCTTCTTAAATAACTTTTTCTAACCAGTTTAGGCACTTTGAAATTGGCATTTCTTTTAGATCCATTTTCAACAAAATAAGATTTCTTTTTGTACCAGCATCTAACTAGACTGGTATTTTCATTGCAATCTCCATTGTATATTCCCTTCCAAATCATGTTGTTTAACCTACTGTATTTTGTATAACTAAAACCCTTATTTCATTCATAATTGTCCATGCAAAATCTACATCTATAAGCAATCTGCCAATAGGTGGCAAGTATAATCAAGTCTTCAATCCACTGGGTGAAAGGGGCCATGCATTTATCTTTCTAAAGCTTCAAGATCAATCTTTTGGCCCAAATAAGAGCATGGTGATTTTATTATATTACAGTTATATATATGTACTTGAATAATAATTGTGTTAGACAACTATATATAGAATTGTAACAATTTATCATTGACATGATATATTAAATGTTTTTCAATCAATCAATCAGATGAGTGGATGCCTATTTCTACCCCAGTCCTTCTTATTTTCCCACCATTTCTCTCTTCTGTCCTTCTCATTTTCTCTTGTTCTTCTCTTATTTATGGAGGAAATTAGAAGGACTTCAGTTTTGAAGTAGGGATTGCATTCAACCTCCAGAGATGTCTGTCTCTTCTTTTGCTGGCTCTCATGGCAGCTAACTACATTTCTGAGAAAAAGTGATTTTAACTTAAACCAAGCAAAATCTTTTAGTGAGTTTCCATCATGATAGGCACTAGAATGTAGAGAAATAATGACCCAAACAAGGGATTCCAGTGCTTCATGTAGCTTTCAGAACATTCAGTGTTTGGCTGAAACCACAAATATTTTTTGGATTGCCTTAAATCAAGTGACTATGTTTTCTTTACTGATTGCTTGAATCAATCATGGCTTTGACTTTGACACTAATAGCTATTCCATGCAGGTACATTGTAATTACCGAAGAGGAGAATCATGGAATAACAACAACAACAACAATAATCAATTAAGTGAAATCTGGTGTTGAATTAATGAGAGAGATGGAAGGCTTTAGAATCACAGCTGGTCAGATGCTGTTGGAACAGTTGGAAACACACAAAATGCAGAATACAGAATAACAGAGTTGGAAGGAACCTTGGAGGTCTTCTAGTTCAACTCATTGTTTGAGCAGGACACCCTATATACCCCTGCTGTATACCATTCTAGACAAATGGCAGTCCAATCTCTTCTTAAAAACCTCCAGCGATAGAGCACCCACAACTTCTGAGTGATTAGAAGCATTCCATTGATTAATTGTCTTCTCTGTCAGGAAAGTTATCCTTAGTTCTAGGTTGGGTCACTCTTTGCTAATCTTCCATCCATTACTTCTTGTCCTGCCTTCAGGTGCTTTGGGAAGAGATGAACAGCCCCTCAAATATTGGAAGACTGCTATTGTATCTTTATCATGCCTATCATTTATTCATGTCTATACATGCTATACAACAGCTATAAGGAGCATTTTGGAGGTCCTTCAGATCAGTATTGACTCCTGGAGACTTCCTGGAAAAGTCCTTGAAGTTTTCTTGGCAAGATTTCCAAAGTAGTTTACACTTCTCTGATTCTAGGACTGAGGAAGAGGGATTGGTTGAAGGTTACCCTCTGTGTCTAACACAGGCCTAGAATCACCCGAGTTTCTAGCCTGATGCCTTAACCATTATACCAAACTGACTCTCTAATGAGCAAATATAAGAAGCCAGATTTCAAATATGAAATGCAACTGGGGTTTTCTTTCCAAATGTACATCAAAATGAGGAAAACCTTGCAAGCAGTGATTTTTCACCAAGGCAGTAGTTTTTTGAGTAATCTATTTCTCAAGATTCTATTAAACTTTTAAAATGTTAACACAAATTAAAGGCAGTTTGAGATGCAATGAACTAATTTGATTATTGAGGGAAAATCCACACTTCTATACTTTCTAATGGAAGAAACCTAGTGGTTTCACAAACATACTGTCTGTTAAATACTAATTAATTTCAGTTAGTTTATTGACTATATATTTGCTAGTTACAGTATATATAAAACTTGTTTGTCAAAAATACATATAATGACTCATTACCTGTTTTAGATTTAAAGACAAACATCCTATTTTACATAATTATTTAAATCCATGAATGAATTTATTTTTTAAAAAGTCCAGATTTATCTATAATTATAAAACAAGCAGCTTTATAACTTTAAAAGAAATATCCTTACTAAGATGCAAACTGAATTATGGTGGATATATATTTAAATAACACTTTGTTTTGTATTAGCTTTGCTATAAAAATGTTTTAGATGTCTGAAAATGTGACACATTAGGCTCTGCATGCGTGCCATAAATATTAATTACATTTGTGGCTTTAGGATGAAAGGATAAAATATTAAGCCATTGTTATATTACTACTCTGGGGAAACATTGAAAATGGCTCTATCTCTTAAATGGCCGAAGTGGAAAGAAGAGCACAATTCACAAAGGGGTAATAAAATGTGACTCTATGTAAGACAATGAGGAGTTTGAGATAAATAATGTATGTTGTGTAGCTTACTTGTAAATAATCTTATTATGTATACAGATCCATCACAGAACTGGATTACCAAATTAGTTTTCTGTTTTGTTACACACAAATCATTTAACCCCCACTATATTATAGATTAACTCCTGGGTTTTCTTTGTGGCTCCTTTAATTTGTTTTGTTGCTCTTAAGTCAATATATTTCTTCAGGTAGTCTTATTTGTGTATTTGAATGTAGAATTATACTTTATTTGATATTTATTCAGATGCTTAATAAAAAACCTTCATCGCATCCCAGCGAGTTTGTAGTGATGTATCTTCTTTTCTATTTTCCTTGAAAAAAAAGATAAGTTCTGTCTCAATTCTCTTTTTAAATTCTTCTTCTTTCAAAATCATATTATTTAATGATCTTTTCCTCTGTCCTTTCCAGGCAACTGTCAATGGATTGTGATCCGCCCAGGTCCCACTTTCAATTTGAATTTTCTGTATATCGGGGAGCATATCTGCAGATGCCCATACCATATCTATTCTTGACCATGATTCATGTCTATTTGAATAAAAAGTAAATTCTTTATTTCCAATATTTCTCTCTCTCCATATGTCTTTAATATTCATTTCTTCTATCACTTGAAAGAAGGACTTGGGCAGCTTTTTTCTAATTTTCTTTTTGGTTCTTTCAGATTTGTAATCAAGCTGGTCATTAATTATCCCATTAAAATCTCCCATCAGAAAAATATTTGCATAGTCTAATTCAATCACTTTTTGGTATAATTTCTTATAGAATTCTTCTTGATTCTCACTTGGTGCATATATTGCTATCAGGAGCATTTTAGTGTTGTTGTCTATCATCTCCACCATTAAAATCCTCCCATCTTCATCTGTATAAATCAATTCTGCAGTAATTGTATCTTTAATATATAAAGCCACTCCTCTTTTTTTACATTAGCCAGTGATGTAAATAGCTTTCCTAACTTTCTTTGCCTTAATACATATTCATTTTGCTTTTTAATATGGACCTCTTGAAGACAAATTATATCAAATTTTAATTTCTCTAATTTATGAAATATTTTCCTTTTTTTAGCAATTGAATTGAGTCCATTTATATTCATTGAGATCAATTTTTCCCTTCCATTTTAGGTCTTATATATAGGTTGTTTTGCTCTAGTCGTTCTAACTTCTTTTTGTTCTCTAGGTAGACCACCTACTGCTCCAAGTTGTTCTTCTTCACTTATCATTGCACCTTCCTTTGGAAGTTCCACAATCAATTCTTCATGTCCTCCGTTTCCCTCTTTTCCTCTAAAATAGCTCTCATAGAATGACTCTGCCTTCTCCACTGTATCGATTCTATGTCTTTGTTCCCGCCAGACAAACAAGAGGCCTTCTGGTATTAGCCATCTATAATTTATTCCTCTCTTCAATAATTCTCTGGATAAAAACGCATATTCTCCTCTCTCTCTCTTATTCTTCTTGGTATCTGTTTCAGTACCGTGACATCTTTATTGTTGTGCTTCAGCGTCTTATCTCTGACTGTTTGCAATATTTGTGATTTAATACTCTTCTTAGTAAATCTAATATGAATTTCTCTTGAAGTTTATTCCTCGTTGCATATCTTGTAAAGACACGAAATGTTTCATCTATTCCATCCCTCATCTTCTCTTCCGTTATTTCTAACAGTTCTGCCAAAATCTGTGTCATTTTCTCCAGTAAATTTTCACCCTTCTCTTCCTCGACATTTTGGAATCTCAAATTGAATTCCGATCTATCAACTTCACTTCGCAGAGATTCATTATGGTCGCTCTCAACTTCCTTTAATCTGGTGTTAAAACTCTTCATTTCCTTGTCTCTTTGTTCTTGCTGCTCTTCAGTTTTCTTCATCCTCTCACCGTATTTCTCCATTGTTTGCTGTAAAGCCTTTATATTTTCATCTGTCTTGTCTAATTTCTGTTCAATTTTCTCAGTTCTTTTTCCAATCTCACCTACTGCTTGTAATATCTTCGCTGGGATGTGATGAAGGCTTATACAAGAGGTTTGATAATTGACTATATAAGGAAAAGAAATATTAAACGGAAGAAGACACTCAAAACCTTGGAAGATGATTTCATGAAATTGGAAAAAGAATTACAACAATCACCGCAAGGGAAAGATATTAAAAGGAAAATGGATGTGATTAAACACAAAATGGCTTTAATGGACAAGGAAGAAATCGCTCAAAAGATTAAAGGCACTAAACAAAATTACTTTGAAAATGGTAATAAGCCAGGAAGGTGGTTAGCGTATAAAATTAGAAAGGAAAGAGAAATAAAGAAAATTAGTCAATTAATAGATGGAAAAGGGAATATACAGCATGGGAACGATGAAAAGAAAAAATTATTCGAGACTACTATGAAAAACTGTACTCTCAAGAAGATATTCTAGAAGAAAAAATTGAACAGTATCTACAAAAGACAAGACTACCACAGATACCTGAAGACATTGAGACAATGTTAGAAGGGAACATAACCATGATGGAATTAACAGAAGCCTTGAAGAAACAAAATACAGGAAAAGCACCATGCCCAGATGGTCTACCATGAATTTTACAGGACCTTCCAGGAAGTGTTAAGCACTCCCCTTCTAGAAGTGATGAATGAAGTCTTACTAAAAAAGAGAATACCTGAGACATGGTTGGAAGCTTATATTACCCTAATACCTAAAGAAGAAATGGATCTACAACAAGTTAAAAATTATAGACCTATCTCATTGTTGAATTCAGATTATAAAATTTTTGCTTCAATCTTGGCAGAAAGAATGAAAAGATACCTAAATGAATTTATCCACACGGATCAAAATGGATTTTTGCCAAAACGACAAATCAAGCAAAATGTGAGAATAATTTTAGATACTCTGGAGTATTATGAAACACATCCTGAAAAACAGATGGCACTGATGTTTTTAGATGCTCAAAAGCATTTGACAATGTGAACTGGCGGTTTATGATATTGCAAATGATGCAAATGGGCTTTGGAAAAACTTTATACAAGCTATTGAGGCAATATATAATAATCAAACAGCAAAGATATTGGTAAATGGAGAGCTGACAGAATCTATAGGGATAAGAAAAGGAACCAGACAAGGTTGTCCTCTGTCCCCTACTGTTTGTTTTAACACTAGAAGTACTGAATAGAGCTATCAGAGAAGATGAAGAAATAAAAGGAATGAAAATTAAAAAAGAAGAATATAAACTACAGGCGTTTGCAGATGATTTGGTATTCATACTAGAGGATCCACTTAAATCAGCACCTAAGTTGATAGAACAAATAGAAGAATATGGAATGGTGGCAGGTTTAAAAATTAATAAAGACAAAACAAAGATCCTAACAAAGAATATGTTAGCAAAACGCAAGAAAGATTTAGAAGATTTATTAGAGATTCAGATCGCAAATAAAGTTAAATAATTGGGAATATATATAACACCAAGATGCAGTACATTGAAAGAAGATAATTATATAAAACTCAAACAGCAGATAGCGACAGATCTTGAAAGATGGGAAAATATGCAATTATCTCTTATTGGCAGAATATCGACAGTTAAGATGAATGTTTTACCCAGAATCTTATATTTATTTCAGACAATCCCAATTAGACTTGGGAAAGAATACTTTGAAGATTTAAATAAAATCACATCAAAATTTATATGGCAGGGCAAAAGCCAAGAATCAAATTTAAGCTATTACAAGATGCAAGGTCAAGGGGGATTCGCACTACCAAACTGGGAATTGTATTATCAAGCTGCAAGTCTGATGTGGGTGAAAGAATGGATAACATTGAGAAACAATAGATTGTTAACTTTAGAGGGTCATGATCTATTACTAGGATGGCATGCTTTCTTATGGTATAAGGGAACTAAAAACAAGGATATTTTAGAAGACACTATGTTCAAGAAGCTTTGTTTTTAAATTGGGAAAAAACTAGAAAACAACATTATATACAAATTCCATTATGGGTATCTACTATTGAAGCTTTTTCATATGCAATAATATACAAGAAGGAACAAACAGTTAGATATGGAGAGATTTTAAATGAAAAGGGTGAACTCAAATCGATGCAAACACTACAAGAACAAGGTATAAAAATGAATTGGTTTTCATATTTGCAAATACAATCTAGATATGATGAGGATGTTAAGACTGAAGGGATTTATAAAAAGCAAACTGAATTAGATAAAATCTTGATGGGCACGAACGAAAAAATGATTAAAAAACTTTATGGTTATCTATTAGAAGTTAGAATGGAAGAGGAGCAGGTTAAGGAAACAATGATTGCTTGGGGAAAAATTTTGGTTATGGGATAGATCTAGAGAGATGGCAAACACTGTGGGATCAGAATTATAAAATGACAATGTCAACTGCATATAAAGAAAATTTGTATAAGATGTTTTACAGGTGGCACCTATCCCGAGAAGGATTGCAAGAATGTTCAAGGATAAATCGGATAAGTGTTGGAAATGTCATCAGATACCTGGCTCCTACTACCACATGTGGTGGACTTGCGTTGATGCTAAAAGATACTGGACTAAAATCCACATGTGGTTGGAAAAAATGACACAACAACATATAGACTTGAAACCTGAGATATTCCTGTTGGGAATTGTACCAGAGACATTTAACAAAGAACTGAAATATCTGATTGTTAATGTACTGACAGCCGCTAGAATTGTATTTGCTAAAAACTGGAGAAATGAGAAGACACCTACGCAGGAGGAAGTGATTAAGATTTTGGATTGTGCCGAAATGAGTAGATTAACATTTGAAATTAGGGATCAAGAAGAAAAGCAGTTTTATAAGATATGGAATATGTTCTATCAATGGTTAGACAAAAAAGTTTGGTAATGTATTTTTGGGAATATAAAGATAGATAGAACTGTTGAAACAATATAGAGATTATAATATGATAAAGGATTAATAATAATGATTATAGTTTTTTCTTTTTGTAATATTGAGTATGAATAGAGCTTTGGTGGCTCAGGCTGTTAAATGCCTGCTCTTAAGATCCATCTGCCTGTAATTATTGCAGGCTCGAATCCCACCAGGCTCAAGGTTGACTCAGCCTTCCATCCTCTCGGGGTAGGTAAATTGAGGACCCAAGATTGTTGGGGGCAATTAGCTGACCTTGTAAAAATGCCGCTTAGTAATAAGCAGGCATATACAATGGAATGAAGGCTATTGCTGAGCGCATTGGGTTGTGCTCCAAAAATTGTAAGCCGCCCTGAGTCTTCGGAGAAGGGCAGCATATAAATGTAATTAAAATAAATAAATAAATAAATAAATAAATAATGAGGGGTAGGCACTGTGATTTTTGACCGACCGACATACTTGAAATTGATATGGATCTATGTGTTGTATGTTTGTTTGTTATGTTTGTGTTTTTGGAAAAATAAAACTTCTTATTAAAAAAAAACACCTTTGTACATCCAGTAAATAGCCCTCAGAAGGATTTAGAAAGATTTGCACATATGTGGGAAGTGATTATACAAGACTACCCCCCTCCACCCACACAATCCGGTTTACTTCAAATGATGTAATTGGACGCCAAACAGAGCCAGTTGAACATGGCACAATGGGATTTTGACATGACATAGTATGAAAGGGCCCTGGTGGCTCAGGCTGTTAATTGCCTGCACTTAAGTTCCAGCTGCCTACAACTGCTGTAGGCTCGAATCCCACCAGGCTCGAGGTTGACTCAGCCTTCCATCCTCTCGGGGTAGGTAAATTGAGGACCCAAGATTGTTGGGGGCAATTAGCTGACCTTGTAAAAATGCCGCTTAGTAATAAGCAGGCATATACAATGGAATGAAGGCTATTGCTGAGCACACTGGGTTGTATCCCAAAAATTGTAAGCTGCCCTGAGTCTTCGGAGAAGGGCGGCATATAATGAGAGAGCCCCGAAAGGTGGACTCAGCCCCTTTTATTAGGTTTTCTCTAAGCAAGCAGTTACAGTACAGAGAAGCTCATTCTTATTGGTTACATATAATGAAGAAAAGAAAAGCAGCTGTAACAGGCATGTAACTTTTGCTGATATGTACCTATCATGTTAGCCACCTTATCAGTGGTGGGTGCAAAGCTATCTAGCTACTGGTGAAATGCAGAACATCAAACAAGGTTGCTACAAAATGTGTGGAGCAAGGCTGTGTGCGAGAAGCAAGCAAGTTGTTACATTTTACGGCTACATGGTTGGAAAAACAGACAGACAGTGTGGCTTTGATCTTTGCTGCTAACTCAGCTTTTACAAAAGCCTGCATAATGGCTGATACAAAGGCAATTAATGATCTTATAGCAACAATATAAATGTAATTAAAAAAAAAAAGCATGTATGACCGGCTGTGCCATTTCCTTTGCCACAGTGACAGCAACCATTTCTTTTTGGTAATGAAAATAGCATAGCTTTAAAAAGTCAGAAGATTATAGCATTTACTTTGACAGGACTGAGCATTGGTTGTGTAAAGTTGAATTGAATTGATATCCCACTAGAAAACATTTCTTTTTTTTAAACAGCTTTATTTACATAACATTAAAAACATACAAACATATAAACATACAACAACCAAAAATATGCATATATACACACACATATATACACTTTTACATTTGATATCGAATTTAACAAAGCACAATAATCAATAATTACTAATAAATGATGTATGTTCATTAACACCGTATTCAACTATTTATTATCGTTGAATTATACCTATTACTTAGTCTGTATAACCTTCATATTATTTATATGATAAAAGAGAACAAGAACCATAACTCCATTATTATTATGATTATACATTCCATATATACAGCTGAATATAATATGTCTCTAGGATTCATTTCTTCTTCGTAAACTTTTCCTTGTGTTCATCAACTAGCATAATGGTGGAAAAAGAAAGTTACTTTGGATCAAATTAACCCAACCCATAGCTTGGGACCAGGATACCTCAGGGATTGCTTTTTCCAAGAGTTTCTACCCAACCAATTAGATCAAATAGGATGGGCATACTGCAGATCCATCAGCCAAAATGTGTCAGCTGACAGGGACTAGCTGACAAGCTTTTTCTTCAGCACTCTCCACTCTGTGCAACCTCCTCCCTTCAGAGATTAGAATGGTCCAACCCAGTTAGCTTTCCGTAAAGCTTTAAAGACCTGACTTTGTTCCAAATCCTGGGGTGCTACATGCTCCAAGGCCCCCTGACTCCTGGCTATATTATTAACAGGCCAGATGTCTTGCTTCGTACAAACTCACATTACATGTAGTAATATTGTGTTCCAAAAGATTGTAAGCTGCCCTGAGTCTCCGGAGAAGGGCGGCATATAAATGTGAATTAAAAAAAAATTCTTTAGTGTTTTAATAGTTTTTAATGTTTTAAAATATTTTTAGGATTTTAATTGTAATATATGTTTCTGGATTGTGAGCCACCCAGAGTTGCTTGCTGAGATGGGCAGCTATAGAAATAAAATAAATAAATAAAACCTCATGGGATTCCTAATGGTGGCATGAAAAGTAGCATAAGAGTTTCTGGAACATTTTATTGTTTTAACATTAAAGAAAATAATTGTTATATATTTTCTGACCTGTAAGCTGCCTAAAGTTATTGACTGAGTGGGCAGCCATAGAAATTGAACAAACAACAAACAAAAAGGTCCTTGGTGGCTCAGGCTGTTAATTGCCTGCACTTAAGATCCAGCTGCCTACAACTGCTGTAGGCTCGAATCCCACCAGGCTCAAGGTTGACTCAGCCTTCCATCCTCTTGGGGTAGGTAAATTGAGGACCCAAGATTGTTGGGGGCAATTAGCTGACTTTGTAAAAATGCCGCTTAGTAATAAGCAGGCATATACAATGGAATGAAGGCTATTGCTGAGCACACTGGGTTGTATCCCAAAAATTGTAAGCCGCCCTGAGTCTCTGGAGAAGGGCGGCATATAAATGTAATTAAAAAAAATGAATTAAAAAAAAAACACCATGGCTTTACTTTGATGGATAATAGTAGTAGTGATCAATAGACATGCTAAGGATACCAGTTGGTTGTAAGGTTGAATCCTCTGTGGGCAGTCTTTTTAATTCAGACAATTCATTAAACTGAAGCTAAGTCAGAGTCTGAGGATTTATACATCCAGGTATCTAACCTTAACCCTAAGGATCAAGTTGTACAATTTGCAATTCCAAGGCCTCATATTCCCTCTGCCCAACACTGAACACAGTTGCAACACTTGCCAAAAAGTTGTTGCCAAATAGTAATGTAATGTGGCAGAATATAGAAAAAGGGGACTTATGTGATTATATTTGTAAATTTAATTTCATATTGGAATTCAGCTTCATCCATGCTACATCTATTTTTTGTCCTACCCTTCTTATTTGTTTGGAAGGTGGTCCATTTTTATCAGGCAAAACTAATTTTGGACTTTAGTCCAGAACAACCTGGCCAAGATAAGGTTATTCCCTGGAGTGTTGTTATAATTACTTTGATTACTATTTTCATTATAAATGGATTGTGACTGGTATGCACCAGACTGTACAGATGTTTTCTTCCTGTGATATTTATTAATGTATCTCATTGTTTCCCCTGTAATTGCTTTGCTTTTTAAAATTCTTTCAGTTATCTTTGGAATCCATCCAGAAAACTCAAGTTACTAGGCAACTTTAAAATATAATAATAAAAACATGTCATTAGTGAAACCTAGCCCCACTATAAACTACAGCATTCACATGGGCAGGGTTATGCAGGCCAAGGAAAACACACATAATCACATCCTTGCAGAGTAAAGCAGGCCAAAGATGGGTCTAAATCTTTTTTCAGGTCAAGGTTGACTGCAAGATTAAAGAGGAAGTGAAAGAGACTTATCTCTAATCCTGGAGAAAAAAAATCTGAGAAATCCTATACATAATAAAATAGAAATGATTTCTCATCCTTCGGAAATCAGAGAATGCCAAAAAATGAAGGTCCTAATTAAGTGAAGAATATAAATATAATGCATCCTCAATATTGGCCTTCTCAATTTTTACCATCACATAATGGAAAGAACAGTGAGCAGCTGATGATACATAAGAGGAGGAGGAGGAGGAGGAAATTTGGTATAGTAGTACTAGTAGTAGTAGCAGCAGCAGCAGCAGTAGCGGTAGTGGTAGAAGTCTTATTTAAAATTTCACATGCTGACCAAGAACAAGAACCATCTATGTTTCATTTTGTAATAGTCTTCACATTTTGTTAGGGAAAGTTTTTTTTCTGCATCTTTTCTTTAATTTTGCCTAATTTTAGAGCTTGGTAAGGGAGAAAGGGAAATTATCACACATGGCTAAATATGAAAAAGCTCATTACTGAATTAGTCACAGAGTCAAAAAAGAACATTCTTATTAACTGGAAATCTGGATTCAGTGGTTTGCTTTCAGTTAATACTGGAAACAAAGACTCCCCCTTGGCTCTGTCCTCACAAATGGAAGTGACAACGTAGAGTAGTTTAAAGCTGCTGCTTACAGATGGCTGCTTGCTCTTCTGCCAACACAGGCTGTAGTGTAATGTGAAGCATCCATCATAAGCACAAGCCGAAATACAGTTACTTATCTATTGCCAAAACAGGGATGGAGAAAAGCAAATTAGCTCTGAGCTGGATTGACAACGGTCAAAATTTTAGGGTTAGAACAGCCTCACAGTTTAGCAAATGTTAAAGGGGTTTGCTGGGTTTTATTTTTGTATCTTTGATAGAGTGTAAAGAGGACCAAAATGTAAGACTCTGGCTTAAGGTTATTAGCTTTTGCCATCCTGAATTTTTAGTCATATTGTTAAGTTTGCATAGAGAAACAGTACGCGGAGTGCTTCAGCTCTTATTTATTGTGACTTTCAGCTCAGACCCGAATGGCTTAGCCGTGGCAGCTATTTATAGCCAGCTGCCGCGGCTGCTAGCCAATCGGAGTGCAGGGAGTTCCTGCACTTTTTACAACCACTCATTTCAAACTCTGTACTTCAACAACCAATCATTTTAAACTCTACATACATTACACCCCTCCCCACTAGGTTTGGTCCATACTCAAACCCCATCTATCTAACATACTCTTGTAAATAGGTGGGGCTCTTACGGTTACGCTTGGATCTGCGTAGTTCTGGTATTCTGGTGACCTCTCCTTGTGAGAAAGGCATATTATCTGATAGCATTTCCTTATTTGGACTTCTTGTGCCAGTAGAACAGGCTTGGTTACTACAACCTGGTCTCTCCTCCCCATCCATTTACAACCCAGTGTCATCCTCAAAATTTGGTATTGCTGTGCCATCTTCCATATGAAATGATCGTTGTTGGGGCTGTGATAGGTTTTGGGATAGTTCCTGTCGTGTTAGCTCATTACACATGGGGTTGATTCTTACTTGCTCATTACCTTCATTGTCACCCCCTTCCCCCCTAGAAAAGGCTGTGGGTAGGGAGTCTAGAGAGATACTATGAGGATGATCCAGAGACCTCCTGGATCGTAATTGGTCTATGTGCCTACTCCAGAAAACACCATCCTCAGTCTGATTGCTGGAGTTTCTCCTTAGTAAAACGTACCATGCATTCAGCCCGGCCGTTAGTTGAGGGATGCCCGGGGGCTGTAAAGGCGTGTCTGATACCCTGTTGTGCCAGATAAGATTCAAAGATATTGGCAGTAAATTGGGGGCCATTGTCAGAAACAACAATGTCAGGTAGACCATGAGTTACAAAAAGTTTTCTTAACTGTTTGATAACAGCGTCTGCTGTGGTGGAGGACATGGGAATAACCTCTAACCATCTGGAATATGCATCTACCACAATGAGAAAAGTATGCCCCTTGGTAGGGCCAGCAAAATCAATATGAATCCTAGACCATGGGCCCCTAGGAGATTCCCATTCCTGTTTAGGGGCGACAGGTGGTGCAGGCCTTGTTTCCTGACAGTTGGTACAGGATGCAACCCAGTTTTCAACCATTTTGTCAATACCAGGCCACCATACATAACTCCTGGCCAAACCCTTCATTCTGACAATTCCCGGATGTCCCTCATGCAACATTTCTAATACTTCTTTCTGCAGTTTTGCAGGAATAACTACTCTGTTACCCCACAAAATACACCCTTGCAACACAGATAGTTCAGTTTGTCTGGACTTAAAAGGTTGGGAAGCCTGAGGAAGGTCCTGTAGTGGCCAACCTTTCTTGATCCAACCCACAATAGGAGCCAATACACTGTCTTTGGCTGTTTCTCTAGCAATAGTAGCAGCATGTACAGGAAGTTTGGCAACAGTTTCTAAGAAGAACGTGTAAGTTTCAGGAGCAGGGTCCTCAGTGCGTAAAGGGAGTGGGCAGCGACTGTCCAATGTCCTTTCCCGGTTTATGGATGAGCTTATATGAATATGCTGCAAGGAATTCAGTTCATCTCATCATTCTGGGTGACAGGATGATTGGAGTTGGTCTATCGCCGGCCACAATTCCCAGAAGTGGTTTGTGATCTGTAACAATGGTGAATCTTCCTCCCTAAACGTATTCGTGAAATTTCTTAACAGCTGCTACAATTGCCAATGCCTCTTTATCCAGCTGACTATAGTTCCTCTCTGCTTTAGTCAATGTGTGTGAATAAAAAGCAATGGGAGCTTCCCTTCCACTGGGAAGCTTGTGGCTCAGAACCCTCCCCCCCCACTCCAAAAGGGGAGGCATCACAAGTTAATACAACAGGTAGATTTTCAGAAAACTGAATTAAAACACAGTCAGAAGTGATTTGACTCTTGATATTGTTAAATGCTGTCTCTTCTTTTCTGCCCCAGACCCATGCAGATTTTTTATCCAGCAATCTATGTAGGGGTTTTGCTGTGGTTGCTTTCTGTGGTAAAAACATATGGTAGAAATTAATAAGCCCCAGAAATGCCTGCAAGTCCATTTTGCATTTTGGTCTGGGGGCTTCCTTGATTGCCTGGATTTTGGCTTCTGTGGGGTGGATACCATGTTTATCAATCATGTAGCCCAAAAATTCAACTTTGTCAGTTCTTAGAGTACATTTCTCTTTTTTGACTTTTAACCCTGCTTTTTTATTTATTTATTTATTTATTAATGGGACTTATATGCCGCCCCATCTCCGAAGACTCGGGGCTTACAATAAAACAGACACAATAAATATTTAAAAAGAATTAAATTAATGGTCCCAATTAATACAAAACTAAAAGTCAAAATCTAAAACACCCCACCCATAGGTCACAGCCCGGCTTGGTCAAATAACCAGGTCTTCAAGTCATGGCGGAAGGTGCGGAGGTCAGGGCCAAGCAGAGCCCCAGGGGAAGTTGGTTCCAGAGTTCAGGGACCGCGACAGAGTAGGCACGTCGTCGGGGGACCGCCAGTCGGCATTGCCCGCTGATGGGACCCCAAGGAGTCCCTGTCTGTGACTTCAGACAGGCGGTTAGTATTCGATGTCAGCAGCAGTCTCTCCCTTAAATAATAAGGACCCATGTCATGTAGGACTTTGTATGTTAAAGTTAAAACCTTGAATCTCACCCGAGGGCAACCGGCAACCAATGCAGGCAGCGCAGGAGGGGGGCTAACATGGAAACTCCCATCACCGCCGCGCCGCCCATTTTGCACCAGCTGCAGTCTCCGGATGGTATGCAAGGGCAGTCCTAAATAGAGAGCGTTGCAATAGTCGAGCCGCAGGTAACAAGGGCATGAGTGAATCGCACGCAGGGCATCCCGGTCCAGAACGGGCGAAGCTGGCGAACCAGCCGGACCTGGGCAAAGGCCCCTGGCGACGGCTCCCACCTGCTCCTCCAACCGGAGCCGTGCATCCAGGAGGACCCCAGGTTCCTCGCCCTGTCCACAGGGGCAACACCACTCCCCTATGGTCAACGATGGACATTCTAAGCTGGAACGGGATGCGGTATGTACAACCACTCAGTCTTGGCCGGGTTGAGTCGAAGCATGTTGCCGTCCATCCAGATCCGTGCCGCATCCAGACAACGAGTCATCACGGAGAGGCATCACTGATCTGGTTTGGGGTGGAGATATACAGTTGAGTATCATCCATATTGATGATACCTCACCCCAAAACCACGGATGATCTCACCCAGCGGTTTCATGTAGATGTTAAATAAGAGGGAAGGGACGACCCTGAGGGACCCCACAAGTGGCCTTGGGGACGACCTGCCCCCCTGCCAACACCGATTGCGACGCCCAGAGTGGAGGCTGAAGAACAGTGCCCCCAGCCCCAGGGCGTGCAAAAGGATACCATGATGGTATAAAGCCGCTGAGAGGTCTAATAGGACCAGGACAGAGGAAAAACCCTGTCGTGCCCTCCAGAGATCATCCAACAGTGCGACCAATGCCATCTCCGTGCTGAAACCAGGCCGGAAGCCTGATTGAGTGCGGATCGAGGTAGTCCGTTTCCTCCAGGAAAAGCGGAAATTGCCAGCCACCACACTCTCAACCTTAGCCAAGGCGAAGGTTGGAGACTGAGGCAGTTGTCTAACTGCGGTCGGGTCCAGGGCAGGCTTCTTCAGGAGGGCCTCACCACGCCTCCTTCAAGGCAGAGGAAAGACACCCTCTCTCAAAGAAGCGTTGACAACTGCCGGATCCAGCATGGGTGACCTCCCTGGCGGAAGCCAGCCAGGAGGCACGGGTCCAACAAACATGTGGTGGCTCAGGCGCATAATCCGTCCACTTATGAAACAGGATGAACTCTCAACGGGTCCGCCCCTCCTCTGACCTAAGAAGGGAGCGCGTGACCCGAACAGGCGGCTGGGCTGTTATTCTGGACGCTATGAGAGCGGAGAGATAAGACATTCTCGCTGCTCTCATCGCCTCCCAGGTAAGTCCTAATATGGGCTCTTAACTGGGCTCGACGGCCTGGGAGCGGGTGGCCCTCCACCGCTCTAAGCCCCTTCGACGGCGTTTCATCTCCCGAGCTCCTCTGAATACCAGGGAGCCATTCGGGATCCACGGCGCAGTAAGGTCGTGATGGGGACAACCCTGTCGAGGGCTTCCAACGCAGCCGCTTGCCAGGCGGTCGCCAGATCCTCGGCAGAGCCGTGAGTCAGGAAGAGGGAAGAGGCCCCAGCTCCGTCTGGAACCGCTCCGGGTCCATAAGGCGCTTGGGGCGGAACCACCCACGGGCTCCTCGCCCCAGCAGTGGGGGGGCGTGGAAGACCAGCCGTAGGAGATAGTGATCAGACCATGGAACGGGCAAAGACGTAAAGTAGTCTGCCCTCTGTCACTATGCCACCACTCAGAGACAAAAACAAGGTCGAGAGTGTTCCCCCTCATGAGTGGGGCCATGAATTATTGTCAGGCCCATGGCTTCCATGGAAGCCATGAATTCCTGGGCCAATCCCCCCCAGGGAAGGCAGATTAAAATCCCCCAGGACTATAAGGCCTGGGATCTCCACCGCCACCCCGAGGGACGCCCAGGAGCCCAGGCAGGGTTGCTGTCACACAGCTGGGAGAAAGGTATGCAAGCAGCAAACCCACCTGACCATTTCCCTCTGGGATAGGAGGAGTAAGGTCATAGGAGGGACCTCCCTGGAATGGCTCAATGCATGGAGCAGCCCACATAATATGACCCTATGCGCGTCTGCTGCCAACCCCAACCACCCTGGGAATCGCAGCCCCCACCTCAGTCCCGAGCCCCACAGGCCCCCAACCTCCACCCCCCCCACCATGAACCGGGCTGCAAAAAGACCTATTAACCCTCCTCCCTAACCCCTTAAGACGGCTAGTTAAAAATTTTAAAAGTTTCCCCTTCCTTCTAAATTTGGAATTTGGCCCATTTACTGCAGCATGCAGTAAACTTGAACTTGAACTTGAACTTGGTCAGCACTTCTCTGAGTCTTTCACATAGCTGAGTGTCATTTTTAGCAGAGATTAAAACGTCATCAAAATAAGGAACCACCCCAGGCAAACCTTGTAACATTCTTTCCATAAGACTTTGAAATATGCCAGGTGCCACACTTACTCCGAACTGTAACCTCTTGCATTTGAAAGCACTCCGATGGGTTACAATGGTTTGTGCCTCTGCAGTTGTATCATCTACTGGTAACTGCTGGTATGCCTGGGCAAGATCTAACTTGGCGAAAACGTTGCCCTCGCCCAGGGACTGTAATAAATGATGAACCTCTGGCACCGGATACACACTCTGTTGTAGCGCATTGGTTCAATGTCCCTTTGAAATCCCCACAGATCCTCATTGAACCATCAGTCTTGACTGGTGTAACTATTGGTGTCTCCCATCTGGAGTGGTCTGTGGGTTCTAATACCCCTTGGGCTATTAGCTTATCTAATTGTTTATCAATTTTTTCTCAATGCAAATGGCACCCGCCGGGGTTTTAACTTTATTGGTTGTACCTTGGGGTCTAGATTGAAAGTGATAGGGGTCCCCAAGTACTTGCCTAATCCGTCGCTGAAGACCTCTGGAAATTCAGTCTTCAATGACTCTTCCCATTCAGTGTCGGTCACGTGGTTGATGCCAGTCACTTCGAAGCCCAGCGGGTTGAACCATTCAAGTCCCAGCAAACTTGGGCAGTCTTTATCTACGATGGTCAATGGCAGCAGTTTGGTGTAGTTTTTGAATTTCACGTTGAATTTCCTTGTTCCAACTACTGGAATCTTATTCCCTTGGTAGTCTTTGAGGGTCAGTGCTTGTTTTTTGAAGTCATTCTTCTGAATTTCAGGCACTAGTCTCTGAATAGTGTCCCATGACACCATGGAAAGGTATGAACCTGAGTCCACCTCCATTTGACAAGGTCTTCCCTCGATAAAAACCTTGACATGCACCTTCCTATTGTTCAATGATGAGGAATGACCAATGGTTACAGTTTGATGAGTTTCGTTTTTCCCGCTCGCTTCTGTGGCACACCCCATCTTTTCGTTGTTGTTGCTTGGTTTAACTTCTCTGTCTTTGTTGTTTGAAACAAACTTCCTTCTGTTTGGTGGAGTTCTGGATGATTTGCAGACTCTTATGATGTGCCCTCTCTTTTCGCAATGGAGGCAAATGGCATCCAGGAACTTGCATTCTGTGCCGGGGTGGTTTCCCCCACAACCTGTGCAGTGGAAGTTTCGCTTCTTTCAGCCTGGGTTGTTTCATTTCCGCTCCATTCTGAGCCTGTTAATCTCTTCTTCTTCTCCGCTGTATTCTGATTCAGAAGCTAGTTCATCAAAATGCGTAGTAGTGGTTCTCTCACTGTCAGAATGGGAAGTTGTTCTGTTCATCTTCCTCATGGTTGCAGCTGAGATTTTTGTGGCTTCTGCTGCTACCGCTTCATTGATGGCTTCTTTCAGCGTAATTTTTGGTTTCATGAGTAATTTACTCTGTAGCACTTTGTCCTTCAGGTCCAATACAAAACGATCGTGCATGGCCTCCTCTAACATGCTGAATTCACAGGCACCCCCAATATGTCTCAAACTTGCCACGAAGTCACTGATACTTTCATTCTCCCCTTGATCGCGGCAGTAGAACTTGTGCCTTTGAATGAGGCATGATACTTGGGACATGTAGTGTGCCCTCAATAGCCTCTCCAAATCTGCCCAAGCCATTACCTTCACATCTGCAGGAGCAGCCAATGCCTTGGCCATCTTGAAAACTGTGGGACTGCAGTATGTCAGAAAAACCGCTCTCTTCCGTGTCTCAGAAATCGATGCCAGATCATTGCCTTCTAAGAACATTTGAAATCTGTCTGCATACGATTCCCAGTCTTCATTCTTCGGGTCGAACGGGGCTTGGGGGGTGTTCAATGCAGCCATCTCGTCTGTTCCGCGTTGTCTTCTCCTTCGTAGATCCCACCTTCGTCGTCAGTGTTAAGTTTGCATAGAGAGACAGGACGCGGAGTGCTTCAGCTCTTATTTATTGTGACTTTCAGCTCAGAACGGACCCGAATGGCTTAGCCGCGGCAGCTATTTATAGCCGTCTGCCACGGCTGCTAGCCAATTGGAGTGCAGGGAATTCCCGCACTTTTTACAACCACTCATTTCAAACTCTGTACTTCAACAACCAATCATTTTAAACTCTACATACATTACACACATGTCTTGCCAGAACGATTTCACTGAACTCTTTAAGGAAAAAAAAATGTTTCCCCATCTGATGAATTTTTAAAATTGGCAATAAGCCCAGGTCCCCTGGGAAAAAATTCCTAAAAGAAAATAATAGCAAATAGAAAACAGACAACAATAGCCAGTATTGCCATCAATCTTAGCTAATGCTTAAGCCTACACAATCCATCTAGCATCCTCATTGCAATTGTTGATGATGATAGGCCCTTGTGGACTCTCCAAAGACAACTGCCATGCCAAAAGGGAGCACACAGCCAGTCCTGCCACATTGATCTAGATCCATAGAAATATTGATCAATGTCAAACACAGCAGCTATTTCCAGGGATTTATGAGCCTTATCTTACCTAAGTGATGGTAAGTTTTAAATTAAACTAATTTTTAAATTAAACTGAAAAGCTTAAGCTAGATTCAGCTAAAAACCTTATAAATGTCTGAAAATCAAAGACCTTTGTAAATAATTTTTACAAAGAATCAACTACCCCTTGGGTTACGCTTGGCCCCTGATCTCCGCTCCTTCTGCCGCGACCTCAAAACATGGCTATTTTTGCAATCCGGCCTGGACTGACAGGGGATCGGGGTTTTTAATTTGATTGTTTATTTGGCATAATTTAATATCTTTTTAATTTCTTTTAACTTTTGTACTTTCTGTCTTTTATGTACGCCGCCCTGAGTCCTTAGGGAGAGAGGGCGGCTTATAAGTCCAAATAAAACAAACAAAACAAACAAAACAAACCATTTAATTATTTTCCCATTTCAAGACTGCCTAACTCCACAATGATTATAATTAAAATTAGCGTATATAAAACAAAAGAAGATAGCCTGAAGGCTGACTCATAAGAATAGAACACTGAAAAATGTCTAAACCACAAAAATTTTCACAGTGGCCTGACTAACTCTCCTATCCCAATATCTGGGAAAAAACTTCTTTTTTTTCAACAGTTTGTGAAAAATCAATAGGGTGCAAGCAGTACAGATCTCTAGTGGGTGGAAATTATCCTTCTAGAGAGCAGAAGCCATGATCCTGCAATCACTGGATTTGTGAAGTGTCCACTCTAGCTGACCTCACTGGTAATGTTTACCAATAATTTTAAAATGAGCTTTATAAAAAGCATTGTGAAGGAGAAACCTAAGCACTTTAATCAGAATTCTTACTACTTATGCACATATTTTAAAGGTACTTTCTTGATTCAAATGGTGAATTCTTCAATTATGTATGTTTATGTGTTAATTTATGTGTGTTCACATTGTTTGAATCTTTCTTCTTTCTCCCTCCTGCTTTGATGCCTTTGTTGAAACTCCAAAACAAAGAACATTGAGAAGGCTTTTTTTAAATATAAAAAAGAAGCTGTCTGTTCTGCATAGCCATGTTATCTTCAAACTATACATACACAGACACAAGATTAAAGAACATCAGTGCTCTGAGCAATCATTTTGGCTTTTCCATTAACAAGAATGAATAAAGGGCCCAAAGGGTTAGGTCTTCTTTTTTCTCTCCTTTCTATTAAGATTTACTGCGCTATTGTATTTCATGCCTGCAAAAATGAAGAAGAAGAAGAGACTATTAGTATATAAAACCATAGTTAAGCATTGACATAGATTAAGGAAAGAGAGAAGGAAGAAGCAGCAAAGGGAGGAAGGGAGAAAGAAAAGAAAGAAAAGAAAAGAAAGAAAGAGTTTTCAAATTGATGATTGAGGAGTAATTTCATAGTTCACATTTGATCTAATATGTTTCCAAAGAATGATTTTTCCAGGGAAATGTAAATATCAATTAATACAGAATCGATGTCAATGAATCCAATACATCAGCAACACTCATTAAAAAAGTCAGAAACCTGCTAACTGGGTAAACCAAGCAAACTGGGTAAACCAAGCAAACAACATTATATAAGAGATGAAATCCAGGTCTTTTCTAACTTTTATTTTGTTGTTACCAGTCAATTACTGTTGTTTATACTATGCCTTTGAAGGTTTTGATTATTCCAACTGAACTGGATTAAAGTCTAGAATTAGTACTTTCAGCATGTGCATCTGAAAAAGGATAACGATGAAATTCCTTTGAGAAATGCTTTTTTAAAAGTGAATTTTTTAAAATTGGTTTTTACCATGAGCTGAAATTTACTGAAATTGCCTATTCCCTTGAAGGAAAGACTCCCCCCCTCCAAAAAAAAATTGGACAAAGAAAATAGAGATGCAAACACAAATCCTTTGCCCTTACTTATCAAACTAAAGCTGCCAATTCCAATTCAAGCCAATCTTGGAACTTCTTCCCAACACTTAATATGCACATGAAACATCTGTATACTGTATATGCATACATGTGCAAATATACAAGTGTTTCATGTGCACATTTAGTGTTGGGGACAAGCGTCATTTTTTTAAGCAGTATAAATCAATCTATATCTAATAATTCTCAGTCCAATGTACAACAAAATCATAAATAAAATCCATGTCAAGGTAGTTGACCAGAACAGGAATATAATGTTTTCCTGTCCAAATCTCTATCTTTGAAACAGGAGTGTTGGCTCATGAAAAGCAATGAAAACCCTTTGAAAATTCAACACAAATTTATTAAGCATGCAAACAACTATGGTATATACTGAACTCCCAGCAAAGCATTGGTAACTTGGTGAGTGGCCTTGAGCAAAAGCAAAACTGCAACTTAAATACACGTGACTCACTATATTTAAAAAACAAAACAAAATCAAGGAAAAGGCAGATACTGTATAAATGACAGCATGATGTTAGAATGTTTTTGATAAACCCAACTCAGTGACCTAATTATTTATCCCTTCCTTCAGGGTCAGCAAGCTAGTTACACCATCTTTGAGATATAGCCAGTGAATGTAAATAAAACTGGACCATTGGCTCATGATAGATTCTTCTCCCTGTTGCCACTCAGGGTCAATTCAGCTTGCTTAATCTAATTTATTGCTTACTATTGATACACTAAATTCCCTAAAACTATCACATTTGCTTTATACTTAGGGAAAGCTTTAAACTAACTCTCAAATAAAGTTTGTTTTTAAATACATATGTTAAAAGTGTTACTTGCTCTGCTAAAGAGCCTAAATTTCAGAGCATTTTGCTCTCATGGTGGGGAAAATAAACATTCCATTTTTCTTGTAGTATGTTGATTGAACAAAAAGCCAAAGAATATTACAAATTGCAGGCTGCCCAGAATTATTGATTAAATGAGAAGCTATAGAAATTGAATGAATGAATGATTGGATGGATGGATGGATGGATGGATGGATGGATGGATGGATGGATGAATTAACGAATAAATAGTGTTCTAATCAGGGGAAAGCAAAACAGAGAAGAGCAAACCAAGACTGAGTCCTTTACTTGCTACCTCTATTCCTAATGCCTCTCATGATCATTTAGATAAAAAAGTTAGTGGTTGTGGAATTCAACTAACAACAGTATGGTTGACACCACACTTCATGTTTCCAACTACAAGAACAATATAGAAAAAAACATTTTGTTGTTCTTTGGGCATTAAGAGATATTCCTAAATGCCAAAGAAGTTGATTCAGTTTCATGAGTTCCAAAGATCCCAATTAGCCATAATGTGATTTGCTTCATTTTGAATTAGTATAAAGATTACCAAATTGGAACTACAAAATGCAGACAAGATCTAGATGGAAAGAAAAAACAACAGAAAACTGGTAATAATAAATTAGCATATATATTCAGTTACTGTAAGTTATGTTATGTTATGGTTTAGTGCTGACATCAATTATTTCTACCACTTCGACCCTTGGAAACCCACAAATTTCCTACCATGAAATGTCTTATGGTGTCCAAGGTTATCTCCCTTATTCACCTTCCAGTTTCTTTTTCTTCCTAACATTTTCTCACAAGTGCAGGGTCTCTCCTCTTTTCCCCTCTAGGTCAACTGAGTGTTGATCCATTGGTTGTAACAGGAATTAACTGCCTGACTTATCACCCAAGCTTAACGTCATGGGCTGAGAGATTGTGCTTTTATTCTTAAGGCAGGATTAAAATTTACAGTTCCCTGCAGTGGTAGGATTCAAAAATTTTTTACTACCAGTTCTGGGGGTGTGGCTTGGTGGGTGTGGGGTGGCTTGGTGAACGTGGCTTGGTGAGCATGGCAGGGGAAGGATACTGTAAAATCACCATTCCTGGAGGAAGGTTATTGCAAAATCCCATTTCCTCCCCACCCCACTAACCTGTTTTCCAGCTCCATTTTCCTGTGCAGGGCAGAGTCAGAAAATGGCAGATTTAAATAGGTTTGGGCTGGATTAACAGAGTTGGAAGGGACCTTGAAGGTCATCTAGTCCAACCCGCCACCCAAGCAGGAGATCCTACACCATTTCTGACAGAACTAGGACTTGGGAGGCAGAGAATAGATGGGGGCGGGGCCAGTCAGAGGCGGTATTAGCCGGTTCTCTGAACTATTCAAAATTTCTGCTACTGGTTCTCCAGAGCTGGTCAGAACCTGCTGAATACCACCTCTGGTTCCTTGGTTTCTAGCCTGCTGCCTTAACCACTAGATCAAACTGGCTCTCTCTTATTCACCTGCCAGTTGCAACTTGTTTACATGGAAAAGTGTTAAGGCCAAATCTCTCCAGCAAAGGAGAGAACAACGCTTTCTATTCTGCCTTGTTTAAGAAATGGGAATTGGATTTTTTTCCCCTATATTGCCCACTTACCATTAGATTAATAAACTTCAAGGAAAGTTATATTTGGGTGGGGGAGGAGGTGATGAGTGGAAAGAGGTTGGGTAACTCTTGTGACAGTGTTATCATGCATGCCCTAAGCATGATAAGATTTAGAGCAAATAGATCCTTTGCATCAACCTGCTAACTGCATGGTGGTGACCCTCCCTCCCTTCTGGGAGCCAGATTTTCCACAGATTCTGCACATCTGCAAAGGACTTCTTTCATCACATCAGCTTTTTAATTTGAGCATGACTGATTTCCCTTTAAAGAAGATTGGCTACAGCAGAGCATTACCTAGCCCTTTACTCATTTTGTAATGTCGGCACCATCCAATTTTCATTTCTGATTTGTTGGGTGGGTGAGGGGGAGTTGGTATGTCCCTGCAAGGACTGCAATTTGACAGCAATTTTTCAGTTCTTCTCCATCTTAATGACATTGTGCAGACCCGTTAGCAATAAGCAATTTCAATGATGGCCACGGTCATCCTAGAAGTTTGAGTCAGAAAAATCTGTTGTGCCAGCACTGTTTTTTAAATTAACCACTGTCCCTGATCTTACATTTGAACTGCTTGCTGCTGACATTGTTTGTATTTCTGATTGCTACTGATGTGGTAAATGGAAACCTAATCTTCCGGCAAGCTAAGAAATGGGACAAACACTACGAAAACAAAACAAAAAAGGAGGAGAAGAAGAAGTATCTAACAACTTACATATGTTGTGCCCCCTTACATATGTCTCACCCTCTTGAGCCCGATCTTCATTGCTGGGAATACATTTCAGGCATCTGGTTCAAGTCCTTCGTAAACTACCCCACTGACTATTCCCCACACCCTCTCCTCTCCTTTTACTTCTGAAAAACTATGCCATAATTTCATCTGATTTCCTTAAATTGGAATAAGATCTGGAATCCCAGACTCAGTTATACAATGCTTAGAAGCATTCTTTCCATAGTTAGGCACTTTTAACCAGAATGCAATAAGGTGAAGAATGCATGATTGTGAATATGACACTGGTAGCAGCAGAGTGAAGGGATATTTTTCTCACTTGCAAGTCAAAGCAGAGCAAAAAAAAATGATAATTTTGTCTAGAAATCTCCAAAAGGAGCACTGAATATGCATGCCTCAACTCTTCATTCCTGTTGCACACAGATTTTCAGATGCCCACACAGCTACATTTGTAATAGAAGGAAACAAAGAAATGAGCAGGCTGTCGATGCAGCTCAGCCAAATTGGCACATTGTTCTCCAACCAGCATAGTCTAGCATAGATTCTTTCTCTTTGCTCCTGCACTAACTTCATCATAATTTATCTGCAATTGTGGAGCTCAGTGTGAAAATCCAGATCAAGTATGGTATCCTTAAAACTCTCAGCCAATCAACACAAACATATCATAGTCTTAAAGTTATTATAGCTCTGGTCATTCTTTTCCCAACACATTTTAGACTGTTGACTAAAAAAACATTCTTATGGTAGCAAAAGTGGTTAGTGACAACTCAATTAATTTGTATCAGAGGTGGTTTTCAGCAGATTCTGATCAGTACTGGAGAACTGGTAGCAGAAATTTTGAGTAGTTCTGTTCTGCGTATTAATATTTGTATGGCATAAAGCAGACAGATCAACTCCACAAAGCATATATACAAAGTCTTTTTTATTTGTTCATCAGGCATCTTGTCAACTCACATTTATGATGAGGTTCTTCTTAATGTCCAATCCTTTTCATATCTGAATTGTGGTGTAGAAAGATATTAAACTCTCATCCCCATGATGATGATTGTAGCGACTGCATGGTATAGGATTCAGGCTACAGTGAGGGAGCCTCCCCCAACCCAAGAAGGGTCAATTTAGTGACCAATCAGGATTACAGATGTGACCACATGACATGGACTACATTTCCCAGGATACCTTAACTACATTTACCATGATGCATTCCCTTAAGGGGACAGCTCTCAAATCCTAACTAACTATCCCATTAACTCTAAACTGTCTGGACAGCACAAGTCCGGAGAATCGGCAAATACCACCTCTGACTGGAGATTTTACAGTATCCTTCTCCTGCCACACCCACCAAGCCATGCCCGCTGAACCATTAGTAAAAAGATTGAATCCAATCACTGATTTGTACATACAATCAATATTACTTGAAGTCTGTGATGTTAAGGCAGCATGAACCCATGAGTCACATTCCAGAGACAGTTTCCAGACTATTTCTATAGTCCTTACACTACCCCCAATTGTTGTGACTCCAATTTTATTGTCTTTATAAACACAGATATTAAAAAGTTTTATTGTGTGTTCTTTAAAAATATATATTCAAAACTGAGAAAATAGGGCAAACATTTCATTCTTGCTTGACCCAGTGCTATCATCATGCAATTAGCCATGAAGCCCACAGAATTAATAATTAAAATTCAGCCTCTGGAAGAATTTCCCACTCGTTTATGGATTCTATATGTTGTGTTAATGTGAATGAATGAACTATGTTTCTATAGGACAGAATGGAAAGTGGTTCATTATGTATGGCCAAGACAAAGTGCATTGTAGATATTGGACTATGCTCTTTTAAATATCATCCAGTATTCTATGAAACTTATCTGGGGAACAGTCAATACACATAAAAGCAACCTAGCAATGAAAACTGCTTATGCTGCCAATATTACACGATACTGATAGTAACATAAAAGTAAATCAATTGTGGGGTAGTCTTGGGAAAATATAATGAATATCTTCCCCTTATCCTTAAAAGCAATTCAAGCTTTTTTAGAAATCTATTCCCAGTGCTGTTCTTTTCCTTTTGTTGGCTGTAGTTACTATAACAAACATATTTGTTGATATATGTACAAAGAGAAAAGTTGTTTTTTGACTTTCCAGGATGTTGAACTTAGTCATGCTTCATCTTTTAATTAGTTGCAATTATAGGAATTCAGCTATTCTTCAAAGAAAGAGTCAGTATCAGTAAAATTGATTCAGAATGGTAATTAGGTAATTTGAAACCTAATATGCATATCCTGAATGTAAGGGCTGGATACATATTGTTTTCTTTCTTTTGGTTCAAGGAAATTTCTAGACAGTTTTATTTTCAGCATTTCAGGATTTTAATTTTTTGCAAGCATTTCCATAATATTCATTATATATATATATGTTACATGTATGTATAGGTTTATGAGACTTTTCAAATATGAATTTTTCTATGTGTTATTTGATCAGAAAAATGCAGCTCAGAATTTGAAAAAACAGAAAAATAATTGCATGCCGATTGATTAGCTCAAGAAATCTTGGTGTATTTGGGTCTTGTCCTGTGTAAGATTGAGAATACCTTGGCGACATTTCGACGAGATCCCACTCGCCATCTTCAGGCTGGTGCTTTCGGCTTCATGCTTGTGCCAGCAAAGCGTGATCTGAGCTGCCTTCTCTCTATAAATACTGGAGGGGAGGTGTGGTGTGCTGGCTCTGCTGTAAGCGGGTTGGTTGGCTGTGTTGTTGGCTGTGTTGTTTCTTTTTGATTGGTTGATGGAGTTGATGTTTGCTGATTGGTTGGTTTTTTTAAGAGCCTGTGTGGCTGAGGTAGTGGCTGTGTATCCTTCAGCCTTTTGTGTTGTAGCTACCTGGGTAGTGGGCTGTGTGATGACCTTCTGAGTTTTATTGTTGTGACATCCTGGGTCTTGTGCTGTTATCTCCTGGGTTGTTGTCTGTGTTGCAACCTCCTGAGGTTTTGTGTTGTAATCTCCTGAGTTCCATGATGTAGTATCCTGGGTGGAAGGCTGTGATGTGACATTCCGGGCCTTGGTTTGGCTCCGAGTTTGAGGTCTGGCTATATGTTTATAGCGTGTGTCAGTTTGCTTAGTTTGGGGGTTAGAGGGGGGTGTAGCAGCTGAAGTTGCAGCTATGGTCTGGTTTCTGGACGGTGGTTGCCTTTTGTCTGTGGGGTGGGCTTGGGTTTGAGTCTGGTGAGGGAGATTGGTGGTGGCATCATGTGTTATTTTGGGTCCGGTGTTGGTTTTCGTGGCTGGGACTCGTTTGTTGATTAGGGCTAGTTTCCAGATGTCTGGTAGGTGGGAAGTATCATCCAGTTTATTCATGTTATGGGGGTGTTTCTCTATTTCGATGGCTTCCCTAAGTGAAACATCAACTCCATCAACCAATCAAGAAGCAACAACACAGCCAACAACACAGCCAACCAACCTGCTTACAGCAGAGCCAGAACACCACACCTCCCCTCCAGTATTTATAGAGAGAAGGCAGCTCAGATCATGCTTTGCTGGCACAAGCATGAAGCCGAAAGCACCAGCCTGAAGATGGCGAGTGGGATCTCATCGAAACGTCGCCAAGGTATTCTCAATCTTACACGGGACAAGACCCGAATACACCAAGACCTACATATCTTTACCCGTGAAAATCTACGAAAACAAATATATATATATATATATATATATATATATATATATATATATATATGTATATTCGGTCTTATGTAAGATTGAGAGTATCTTGGTGACAAGATCCCACTCGCCATCTTCAGGCTGGTGTCTTCGCCTTTGTGCTTGTGCCAGCAAAGCGTGATCAGAGCTGCCTTCTCTCTATAAATACTGGAGGGGAGGTGTGGTGTGCTGGCTCTGTTGTAAGTGGATTACTTACCTATATGGATTACTTACCCCAATCCACTCTACGAAACACATATATATATATTCCAATGTTTCTCAATTTTGGCAATGGAAAACTGGGGAATTCTTGGAGTTGAAATCCATAGTGCATTCTCTAGTAAATATAGTACTAATTTTCAGTAGGATTTTGTCACTAATCCTATTTGCAGTTTGCATATCTGAATAAGGGAAGACATGGTAAGTCTTCTGTCATGTCTAGAAAGAGTGCCAGAGAAGGAGGAGGAGCAGTACAGTAGAGATAGCTAGGGGACTGCAACCAAAAATACTTTACCCTCTATTTTTTCAGGCACGTAAAGTCTGAATACTATGCAAAGAAGCTCCCACTTATATGCTGATCGGTATTAAAGGAAGGTGCATATTTCTGAAGTACACAGTAATCCTGTGGGACCCAAGGAGCATCTTTGCAAAGAAATTCATCTTAGGACAAGCAGATCTAGTCAGATGCCTTTCCTACTCCCTGCAGAGACCTGTAAAATGGGAAAAAAAGTGGAAACAAATTGCAGACTGGGGACAGAGTTCTTCATTCCTGTGACATCCAGGAGAATATTGTACTGTCCTTGGATTTAGTTAGTGGTGGGATTCAAATTTTTTTACTACTGGTTCTGTAGGCATGGCTTGGTGGGCATGGCTTGGTGGGCGTGGCAGGGGAAAGATATTGCAAATCCCCATTCCTCCCCACCCCACTAACCTGCTTTCCAGCTCTGTTCTTCTGTGCAGGGCAACAAAAGAAGACCCAGCCGATCAGCTGGGACTCAGAAGGCAGAGAATAGATGGGGGTGGGGCCAGTCAGAGGTGGTATTTGCCGGTTCTATGAACTACTCAAAATTTCCACTACTGGTTCTCCAGAACTGGTCAGAACCAGCTGAATACCACCTCTGGATCTACTGCACTGTTGTCAATGAGAAGGAATAAGATAAATAAGAAAAATAAGATAAAACTGTCCTGCTCTTCTTGTTTTTCTAGCTCTCATTTGCAGCCCTCACTACACTGAACATGAGAAGGGTTACCAGACATCTGAATAAGCAAAGGAGGACACAGAGAACTGGAAAGGAGGACAAATGGAGGTGGTGATGGGAGGAGAACTACCAACTGTTTAACTTTTTTGGCATCCATGACAAAAAAATTACAGTGAAGAACTGCAAAAATACAATAAAATACGTGGCTAGGCTTATATGTATATGAAATTACCACTTCCATTATGAGAAGACTGGTTTTTCAATTGCAGGAATGAACTAGAGCAGTTGGCAGGGGGGAAAAAAGCCTTCAGCATGTAACTGATTAAAGTCTTGTCAATTTCAAGCAGCAGGGGAAGGAAGTTAGTAATTAACTAATCAAGGTTATGGAGCAGAACTTGTTAACCTGCAGTTAGCACTTTTTATGGAATTGTTGCACTACTGTTCAGAGAGAGCAATAGCTTGTTAGATATTCCAAATCAGACAATATTTGATTTTAAGACTGGATAAAGAACATGAAGAAAAAAGGGAGGGGTTGTCCCCTTATGCCAGACATCTGGTAATTCTAAACACAAGGATTGTTCAGCTTGTATTTGATGATGCTTGTTGGACAAGGACAACATTTTATGGGCCAAGCACCTCACTTGCTTTCTAACTGGGATGCTAGAGTCACTTCTTCAAATATAATAGGTAAAGACTGGATAAAGACAAACTTTGATCTAATTTTTATTGCTGTTAAAATGAATAAGAGTTCATGTGAATAGTTATTTTTTCTTTTCATAATTACGGTCCTGGGGAGTTCTATGTGTCAAGCTATATAGCTGTCCTGTAAGGTATGATAGCAACTACAACCCATCCTGTTTCCAATTCAAGTTATCCTGTAATTAAAAAGCTGCCTATTATCACAAATTTAACTGTTAACCACTGCACCAAAAAGGAAAAACATTATGTTATGGTGGTGCTTGTTTGGCTTGTCTGTCCCCAGAGAGAGAGGAACAGACCACTATTTCTCACAAGTCCATTTCCAGTCTTTTTAAACAACTCTTGTGGTATGCGAAGAGTTTATTCTACAATGTATCAAAACAATATCGCTACCCTGCAATATTAAGGCTTTAAACTACAGATGTCAAACCGCTATCACGTTGCTATCACGTTGCTATCACTGCGTCATGATGCACATGATGTTTCATGACATTTTTCCCATTTGCAGAGCTGGGGTGGGTGTGGCCTGTATGTGATGCATCTGGCCCATGGGCCACCAGTTTGACAACCCTGCTTTAGACAATAGAGTTATCCCAAGTGTTGTTTTTAATCAGAAGCATGAACATGAGCCTTGGTGATGCAGGCTGTTCAATGCCTAGCACTTCATTCCAGCTGCCTGCAATTAGTGCAGGCTCGAATCCCACCAGGCTCAAGGTTGACTCAGCCTTCCATCCTCTTGGGGTAGGTAAATTGAGGACCCAAGATTGTTGGGGGCAATAAGCTGACTTTGTAAAAATGCCGCTTAGTAATAAGCAGGCATATACAATGAAATGAAGGCTATTGCTGAGAGCATTGGGTTGTGGTCCAAAAAAATTGTAAGCTGCCCTGAGTCTCCAGAGAAGGACAGCATATAAATATGAATTAAAAACAACAACAACAACAACAATGTCCAACAGACTTCCCTAAGCTCAGATTCCCTAGGAAACAAAGAGATCATGGTATTGCACGTACACTTTAAAGACAATAAGATTTTCCCCCTCCTTTTTTCATAGAAATAGCACTAGATACAAATAATAAGCAAGTTCCCAATAAACTCTTAGCAGACTCTATAAGCTAGCACCTGAAATTTAATGATTTTATAAATTGTATCAGGCTACTCATCTGAGAAAGATAACAAACATCTGAACAGTAAGAAAAGGCAATAAAATAGGTACAAACAAATGAGGTACACACTAAGGCATCATCAAATCTACCATTGAATGAAGGAGATGTAAGAGTGTTAAACCACCACCTGGAATACATTTAAAGTTCTGTATAAGATAACAATGATTTCCAGATGGGACTCAGCCTCTGAGATTTGAAAGTGTAATGTCTTGTGCTCCATTGTTACATATTTGTGTTGAAGGTAAGAAAATATGTCTTCAAGATCGAGGTAGTTAATTATCCAATAGTAATCTCTCCTTCTAAAGTGAGTATATTTACCTCAAGTGTTCTTATATTATTTTTTCAGCCCCCTCCCTCGATCAACTTAAATTTCTATAATAAGATTATGTTGCTTTCCCTGTGTGCCATCTGGAATGGAGATTAATTGCATTAAGTTGGAAGATAGATTGAATTTGCAAATATCTATTTTAATATTTTACTTCAACAATTTAGGGTTATTTACATATGTAATTGACTTGGGAAGTCCGATGCCTTTAAACTGGCTTTTAAATATTTTGACTAAATGGAAAATGTGGAAGTGTTTCAGCCTCATCTCAGATTTTGTCATGCAGAATTGGAAAGTTTCAGTGAATCCTTAGTACAAAACATGTAAAAGCTTTTGTGGGATTGGAACTGTTTTCATGGAGGCCTGAAATTTTGGCTCAAATAATCCATGTCACGATGTCCTCAGCACACTACACATTCTCATCTCATTCTTAGGTGATTAATGTGTGTTGTTTAAAATAAGATTTGATGTTCAGATCTGCAAGAGGAGCCCAGAAGTATATCAAGGGCAAACTGGATGATTTGGCTGTAGCTCAACTTCAATCCTACAGTTATAATTATAATGAATTTCATATAGCCTGTATGATTTTATAAACCACGTAGAGTCATTCTGATGAAACAGTATATACTGTAAGTATGTATAACAAAAAAAACATATTTGTGGGTAGATTTGCATAAGATTCCCTGTATTTATTTCAACAATCTCAGTCTAGTGACTGTGAATATAAAAAACATGAAATAACGATGCATAGATACAATAACAATAATAAATTGAACAAACTCCAAATAAACTATCTCATTGATCTTTATAATATTCAGTGAATATATGGCACCAAACACAGTGGGAAAAATCACATTTTTCACAACCACTTGGGTTAAGTATGACTACTACTGTTGTTCTCCAGTTCTGTAAGATTAAGCCCTGTAGCTCTTAAAGAAACTCATTTCTGAGCAGCTACATTAGCAAAATTGAGCATTGGATTCTTTTGCCGAAGAAAGACAGGAAAAAAAATGATGAAAACACATTTTGGTGTACTTCACCTTGAGCTAGCTGTGATATGGAAAGTGTAATTAGTGAAGTATGATAGACCACATAACTATATCAATATCTTTTAAGACATATTATCTATTTAATAATCACTGGAATATGTAACTGGTTACATTTTCTTTTACAAATGACTAGAATTAAAGGGAAAGATTTACACACAATGAATGGTATTACTGGCCTCTCAGGAACTGGAGCTAATAAGAAATTGACCTAATTTCCTGGTTCTGTTAAGCCAGGGTGAATCTATTTTCAGTATGTTAGCAGTAAAATGTATCTGCTGAGTAAATAAATGATTTCCAAGGTCACTATACAGCCATTTCATTTAAAACTGTTTAAATCTGATAGCAGCCTTATGAAATTATAGTTAGAAGGCAGAAAAATCCATTCTGTTAAAGTTGATTACTTTTAATACAAAATTCTAATGGATTCATTTAGTGTAGGAGAGTGAGAAATGGATCTCTTGAAAATATCATTACTTATTTGCAAATGAAGGGTATTTGTTGTATTAAAACCTAAGAGGATTTAACCCTAATCAGGGGACCACAATTACATGTGCAAAGAAACTCACTCCATTGTTTATTTTTATGGAGATTAAAGAAAAAGTGTTAAGTTTGCATGAAGAGTCAGATGCAAAGAGCTTCAGTGAAAAGTTTATTAAGTGACTACAGCTCGAATGGACCCGACTTGGCTGGGCTCACGGCTGCTGCTTATAGCCAGCAGCGTGGTTGCCAGCCAATCAGAGTGCAGGGTTTTCCCCCACTATTATTTAAACCAATCCTATTTGACATTTTACAAGAACAATTCAAACTAAACCAATGACATTCAAACCTACTACATATATAGCACCCTCCCTCCTAGGTTCAGTCCATACCAAACCCCAAACCTATCTAATGTATTCTTTTAAATAGGTGGCTCTTTTAGGCACACGTTGAGCTTTCTGTGGTTCAGAAGTTTTAACATTCTCACCCAGTGAGAGGAAAATGTCTCATGACATTTCCCCACTGGGACTTCCTGTGAAAGAAGACCCTGTTTGATTATTCAAGAATCTGGTCTCTCCTCCCCAACCCATCTCCAGCCCAATGTCAGCACCCAAGTCAGGTAGTGATGGCCAGCATATTCTACTAAGGATGGATTTTGGCATTGTGACAGGTTTTGTAATGG
>CM019149.1:108288876-108447329 GCA_009733165.1 Naja naja
TTACAGATATTCATGAAATTTCTTAACAGCTGCAACAATTGCCAATGCCTCCTTGTCTGGCGGGTTCCTCTCTGCTTTGGTCAAAGTGTGAGAGTAAAATGCAATAGGGCTTTCTCCCACTGGGAAGCCTGTGGCTCAAAAAAACCCCCCTCCAAAAGGGGATGCATCACAAGTCAGTACAACAGGCAAATTCTCAGAGAACTGTATCAGTACAGCATCAGACGTGATTAGTCTTTTAATACTGTTAAATGCTGATTGTTCCTTCCTGCCCCAGACCCAAACAGACTTTTTATCAAGTAATCTGTGCAATGGTTCAGCAATGGTTGCCTTCTGAGGTAGGAACATGATAAAAGTTAATGAGTCCAAGGAAAGCTTGCAAATCTGTTTTGCATTTAGGTCTAGGGGCTTCTTTGATTGCTTTAACCTTGGCATCTGTAGGTGGATGCCATGCTTGTCAATCATGTAGCCCAGGAACTCAACCTCAGTTTTAAGAGTGCATTTTCTTCCTTGACTTTAACCCCGCTTCCTGAATCTGGTAAGGACTTCTGAGTCTTTCTTGTAACTGAGTGTCATTTTCAGCAGAGATTAACACATCATCAAAGTAAGGCACTACCCTGGCAGTCCTTGAGCATTCTTTCCATAAGGCTTTGAAAGATGCCTGGTGCCACGCTTACTCCAAATTGTAACCTTTACATTTGAAAGCACCTCTATGAGTCACAATGGTTTGGGCCTCTGCAGTGGCATCAACTGTTAGTTGTTGATATGCCTGGGCCAGATCCATTTGGCAAAGACTGTACCCCTGCCAAGTGAATGTAACAGATGATGCACCACTGGAACGGGATATGCGCTCTGCTGCAGCGCATGGTTCAGTGTCCCCTTATAGTCTCCACAGATTCTTACTGACCCATCAGTCTTGACTGGTGTGACTATGGGTGTCTCCCATCTGAGTGGTCAGTGGGCTCTAAAAACCCTTGAGCTATTAATTTGTCTAATTGTGCATCAATTTTTCCTTTAAAGCAAATGGGACCCTTCTGGGCTTTAAACGAATGGGGGCACCTTGGGATCTAGGTTGAAAGTGATAGGGGTCCCCATATACTTGCCCAATCCTTCTGCTGAAGACCTCTGGAAACTCAGACTTCAAGGCCTCCTCCCATTCAGAGTTGCTCACAGTCACCTCGATGCCTAGTGATTGAACCACTCAAGTCCCAGCAAGCTTGGGCGATCCTTGTCCACGATGGTCAGGGGCAAACGTTTGGTGTGGATTGAATCTTGTTCCAACTTGATGAAGTCTTCTCAGGAAATTTCTTCCTACTAGGTGGAGCTCTGGATGATTTGCAGACTCTTGCTAGGTGACCTCTTTTCTCACAACGTAGCAGATGGTGTCTAAAACTTGCATTCAGTGTGGAGGTGCCCCCACAGCCTCTGCAATAAAATTCTTGCCTCTTTTTCCAAGGTTTTTCCTTTTCTTCTCCATTCTGAGTCTATAAATTCCTTCCTCCACCTCACTACAGTCTGAATCAGAATCTATTTGCTCGCAATGGGTTGTTGTGGACTTTTCCACATCAGAATGGCTTGAGGCCTTGTTAATTTTCTTCATGGCTGCTGCTGAAGACTTGGTTGCTTCCACTGAAACAGCTTCTTCTATGGCCTCCTTAAATGTGATCTTAGGTTTCATTAGTAATTTGCTCTGTTAGACCTTATCTTTAAGGCCTAGAACAAACCGATCAGCATGGCCTCTTCTAAGTTGGTAAACTCACAAGCACCCCCAATGTCCCTTAAACTTACCATGAAGTCGTTAACATTTTCACTTTCCCCTTGATCCCGACGATAAAATTCGTGTCTCTTAATGAGGCACGATACTTGTGGGGCGTAATGGGCTCTGAAAAGCTTTTCTAAATCAGGCCATTCCATTACCTTCAAGTCTGCAGCTCCGCCAATGCCCACCATCTTGAAGACTGCTGGACCGCAGTCGCGTGAAATACCACCCTCTTCCACTTCTCGGGGATATCGGTAGGTCGTTTCCTTCCAAATACATTTGGAAGCGATCCCATATGATTCCCAGTCTTCTGCCGCCAGATCGAACGGGCTGGGGGGTGTTCAGCGCAGCCATCTCGCTCTTCTGCTTGTCTTCGCGTCGTCTCTTCTTCAGGGAATCCCACCCTCGTCGCCAGTGTTAAGTTTGCATGAAGAGTCAGGCGAAGAGCTTCAGTGAAGAGTTTATTAAGTGACTACAGCTCGAATGGACCCGACTTGGCTGGGCTACGGCTGCTTCTTATAGCCAGCAGCCGTAGTTGCCAGCCAATCAGAGTGCAGGGTTTTCCCACACTATTTAAACCAATCCTATTTGACATTTTACAAGAACAATTCAAACTAAACCAATGACATTCAAACCTACATACATAACAAAAAGTATGACTAATTCTTCTATTTTTATTCTGCCTTTGGAATAAATAATGCTAAAAAGCTGCTGGGAACTAATCTGCAATACCGAAGCTCTCCTTTTGCCCTTGAATTTCAACTGAGGAAATAATCAGGGCTTCTAACCCATTTCGCCTCAGTCCTGTCACTCACAATCTCTCCTTTCTTGTAAGTACAGGCAAGAAAAGTGCAGAGAATAGAGGAAGGAGAGTTTAACAGACACATATGAATGTAAAAGGTGAGGTTTGCTTAGATACATGAAGGATTAATGTTCTTTGTAAGGTGTTGAGTCCCAGTACCTGTCAATCCCTGACCCCTGGCCAATGGAGCTACAACTAATGGAAACTGGAATCTCTCAATTTCTCTAGACACCATAGAGGTTTTGTTGATGCAGAAATAGGACAAAGAAGGTGAAGTCAACAAGTTGGTAGTTAGGTGGGAGGCTGGGTGGGATGATTTCAGCACAAGAATGCCTAAAAACCTTGGAAAGCATAAATGCTTGCTTGCAAATTTGTTGAGGACTTAACAAACACACAGAAAAGATTAGCCTGGGGTGCCAAAGAGTATCTGAGCTTACAATATACATTATTTTGGTCAGCTTGGGACTTTTCTCCTTTGTTAATGTTCACAAATAATGGTATAATCAATAATAACCTTTCAATCTCATATTTTACCATTAATTCAATAGCAACCTGTAATTTATAAAAATGCTAGGCAGTTAGGTTATCTAACTCTGGGCTCTATCACTAAGATACTCATTATTATTGCTGTTAAATCTTTGTGACTTAAATATTTCAGCTGCTATAAAAGGAAATAAGCAATTACTTCCAAACGTTCAGTCCATGTAATAACCAGATGTATTGCTCTCATAATTAGGGTTTCACTCTGAATGGTGTTGTTATGCTGAACATGTTTGATTTTATTTTAAAATAAAATTAAATACATTATTTCACATTTTTCCCTTACTGGGGGATTGATTTACAATAGCAACGCTGTTACTACTTTCTAGATCTCTGAGAGTTATAAGGGTTCTGAACCATTTTCCTTGCTAACAATAACTTGAATAACATTGGTAAAAATATCCCACTTTTTTCGGAATGTCTTGTGTGACTGGTTAATTCTGAACCTGTAGGACATATACCAAAGTAGGAGGATATTTTAAAAAGGTGCCAAGCCCCAAACATCAAGCATCATGTTTAATTAAATTGTCTCTATTTAATTACAGCACCAGCAGCCCATCCTTCATCTGCCATGGTGTGCCCAAGGAGTGAGATGGTTTCCAGAATTTGTCTCACAGAGGGATTGCTTTTGTTGGGCATGTTGGGCCCTGCAACTTCTTTGCCTCTCCATTGCAGAGTTGCTCTGTTTAGGTATCAGCAAAAGAAAGTTAGTTGCTAATAAGGCTTAAGTGTCTAGCAAGCATTGGGCCCTTGCTATAACAAAAGATGGATATAATGATCTGATTGGGGGTTAGAGCAAAAAGGTTGTTTTTGCATAATTTACAGAACGAAATAGGAAGAGCTGGTTTGTCAGAGCAGCCTAAATTCCAGATGTTAATTGACAAATGCAAGCTGATCACAAGACACCCCCATCATCACCACTTTAGACTCTGTTTTTATATTTGTTTATTATCTGTTTTTATAACAGTGCTAGTTACATTCCTATAAGTTCTGCAGTAAGGCAAAATATATTTAACTTTGTACTAGCAACTGCAAGCAAGTGTTGTACATATGCTCATTATATAATGGACTTGTTATGCTAAGTAAAGAGAAAATCAAATGTTTAATTTAGACTGTGTCAGTATTCAGGAAGGATGTTTTAGCTTTAGTGTAATTCTTTCCTGGCATGGACCCACAATATTGAAACACTGGATTTGGTAGCATGTTCTCCCAAAAGAGGCGGAAGATGCAGATGGAGAAATGGGAGGGACTGAGCCACAAAGCATTTTAAACTACAAAAATGGAAAGTCTTTAGAAATAAGCATATTGGCAAAAATAGTTATCAACTTTTCTCTATTAATAAAGAAGTCTAGATGCTATTGTGGGCTGACTCAAGACAGTGATGTATTTTAAGCAAACTTATCCTTTTGGATAATCACCAGTCAATTTAGGCTGTAATCCTGCACTCATTTGAGAATAAATTGTTCTGAATTTAACACGCTGATTTCTGAGCAGACTGCAAAATCATTGTACTGTGAAGTTTCCATAAGCATTTACAAAAACATTCTATATGTCATGTCTTACTTACTTTTATTGCGGTTATTTGCTATATTGCACTTTGAAAACCCATTTATGAATCAATAATGAACAGTTATTCTAGCTGACTTTAAGTAAACTCTCAGCGCTTTTTTAGTGATCTGTGTCACTGATTTTAGTGGAGAGGCTCACTTACTAGAAGTTAATAACATTATGAAACTCCTATTGCATGATTTCCAAAACTAAAGTGCAAGCAAATATACACTATTTATAAGTTGGTCCCATTGGTCTTGGTGGAAATAACCTCTGAATAAATATGTTTGTGGTATACAAATTCTTTTTCATTCTAATAACATCACATCCAGCCCCTAGAAGTCTTCCTTCTTCTCCTGTAAATGCTAGTATCATGTATGATCCAACCAAAACTAAGGACTTAATTTTGCCCTCAAATGTGGTATTTTTTACCTATGTTCTTAAATTTTTTCCCCTGAGGCTCAGTTTTCAGGGTTGTACAAGGAGTTGCCTTATTTCCTTAACTTGATGAGGAAGAGCTAGAAACAGAGGTGGTATTCAGCAGGTTCTGACCAGTTCTGGAGAACCGGTAGCGGAAACTTTGAGTAGTTCAAAGAACTGGCAAATACCACCTCTGACTGGAGATTTTACAGTATCCTTTCCCTGCCACACCCACCAAGCCATGCCCACAGATCCAGTAGTAAAACTTTTTTGAATACCCCCACTGGCTAGAAAGTAAGCTAAAATTCCAATACAGCTTATGGACCCAGAGGGATAAATATTGTCCCAATATACAGAAACCACTTGAATTTTAGTTGATGAAGGACAACCTTGCAGCCAGTTTAGAGATTAAGAAAACACTGGAAGAATGTGTAAAGTCTGTTCGTATATCAGTATCATTATAAATAGTTGTGAGAATGAAAATAAAGAAGGCTATGCTCCTACTTTGCTATACTGCAAGGACTTCAGTTGAAATAAATGACTCAAAAGTGGGATTCAGCACCTAGCTGTAACTTAGATATATCCATGCAGAATATTTGCTAATGACAGAAATAATTTGCTATTGTCTTTTCCCAATTTTATTTTTTTCTTCGCAGTTTAGCCTACAGGCTTGTGATGTATTAGTATTGTCTCTCCTCCAAGCATAGTAAAAAGAGAGCCTCTGGTACCAAAATGCCAGGAAGAATTTCTGACGAATGAGTGTTATTAAATGGCACAAACATTTATGAGCAGCAACTCACTTCATTAGGTACATAAAGTGGCTTGACTGATGTAGGATTTAAGTATAACCTTTGTTTGGTGTTTTGGAGATCCAGCAAGGTTCACTGAGTTCTAGTATCAGCCATAAACAATGAATTTCATAGCAGGATAAAGGCTCAGCTTGTTTTCCAAATGAATTTGCTAATGACGTTCTGTAAAAAATCTATTGCCAAACAGATAACATCATCTTGATTGTAGATATTCTCAAATAGCTTTCAACCCCATTGTCAAAGGCAAATGTAATCCCTTTAAAAGAACATGGGAGACATTTAAAAGATTGACAAATGGGAGCAAGGTTATTCCTTCCCTCAAACTAACTGACATATTTCGTGACATCCCCTTGTGAAAGATTCAGTATAATCTGCCATATAAATATGCATGTGTCATCAAACAAATTATACCTCCTCCTCCCAAAGCAGACACTTAAGCTAATGAGAAGACAGCTAACCCTTAGTATTATGAAATATTGGAAGAAAAATACCAGATTCATTTTAAAAGTCTCCTTGAACATAGATGACCAACTGAATGCCTCACTGAAATGTTTATCAGCAGTTTGGAAGTACTTTCTAAACAACTTGTCTAAGAAATGTTCTGCACAGTGGGAAGGGTAAAGCCCTTATTATCAAGCATCAATGAAAATACACAAAGAGAAGATATGTTAAGATTTTCTTTGCTGCTGAGAAAGTGACTTCACTACTTAATCAGAAGAAAATATATTGTATTGGCTTTAATGCAACAGGGAAAGCTGCAAGGAAAAGAATGGAGCATTAATAGCATTTGGTATTGTCCCAATCTCAGTAATTGATCCAGGTTTGATGTAATGAATATTGTTTTGCTGTCAGTATTGGTTCACAATTCTTTGGTGGATTAGAGTGCTCTTAAGAGGCTATACCACAAACAAAAATAAAGAGTTGCCTCCAAAAATAAAAGGTCTTATCAGTTGAAATTGACCAGCTGAAATTCTATTTCTAATGCAACACTCTGTATGTATCTGAGAAAAGCTGCCCCAAAGAGTCAGAAGACTCCTATGGAAAAAGGAGCTTTGTTGATCACACTAAGGAGATTGAACTGATGAAAGTCATCAATACATTTTAATACAGAATCATAACATTGCAAGGTGCCTTGGTGGTTTTCAGGTCCAACCACCAAGATTCACAAATGGGTGTTCAAGCTTTGCTTGAGAACTTAGTAAGACCTTAGTAAGACCGCACTTGGAATATTGCATCCAGTTCTGGTCACCACAATACAAAAAAGTCTCAAAAATGTTGAGACTCTGGAGAGAGTGCAAAGAAGAGCAACAAGAATGATTTGAGGCTAAAACATAAGAACAATTACAGGAATTGGGCATGTCTAGCCTAATGAAAAGAAGAACTATGGGAGACGTGATAGCAATGTTTCAATATTTGAGGGGATCTTACAAAGATGAGGGGGCGTCACACTATTTTTGAAATCACCAAAAGGCAAGGCAAGAAATGATGGATAGAAACTTACTAAGGAGAGAAGCAACCTAGAATAAGGAGAAATGTCCTAATGGTGAGAGAAATCAATAGAATGGATTGCCTTCAGGAGTTGTGGCTGCTCCATCACTGGACACTTTCAAAAAGAGACTGAACAACCATTAGTCTAGAATGATATAGGGGTCTCCTGCTTGAGCAGTGGGGTGGACTAGAAGATTTCTGAGGTCCATTTCAAATCTATTGTTCTATGTTTTATGTTCTAACTCCAGTGATGGAGCCCACATGACTTCAAGAGGCAGGCTATAGCACTGCTTAATAAATTTCATGGCTCAGAAATTCTTTCTTGAACTGAGTTTGGATCTTCTGCTGTAATGATTCCACCTATTGGTTCTTGACCTTTCTTTGGGAGCTATGGAGAATAAATTCACACACTAGGACAAGAGTTCAAGTATTTGAAGATAACTACTGAATTTCTGCTTAAATTTGCCTTCTTTTAAAAACATTGTCCATTTGTTTAACAACTTCCAGGCCTAGAAAGTAGCTTTAAGATATAATTCAGTGTGTTTTGTTAGTACAGATGTAAAGCTCACACTCCAGAGCATGCCTTAATTCATTCTATTACGTTTAAGATTTAAAACATTGTATTTCATGATTTTAAAGATTGACAGAAGGACTCAGGGGAAATTAACTGAAAAGCACAAAATGCTAATTACCTCACCACACATTAGCCATTTGCATCCAGGTTCATTAATATCCATGTAGTGAAAGGAAGTCAAGCAGGATGTAGATTGCCTCAAAGATTGCCCTAGTTGGACTGATTTTTCAGCATCATCTATTCCGTGGAAAATGAAGGAAGGTAAGATAGCAGGCATACAAAAACCATTTATGAGATTGTTTCTGGACTCCTCAGGAGGTTCAGAATTGTCTTCTCAATAATGATGAAAAAATGGTTTTGCCAGAACTTATCCTGAAAATAAATTGTAGTAGTTCATTCCTAGCAAAGTTTGTTCCTAGCAGCCACAGTAGGGTTATCTGTTGTAGTATGAAGTCCATCTAGTGTTAATCCTTTTCCATGAGTGTGTGACTTGTGTGTATATATGTGGAAACCTTATCAGTGCCATCATGCTTTGTGGGAAAGATTCTAGTCACTTATGCCTAGTCTAGTTTCTTTCTCTATGTATAGATACTCCTACCTGTATGCCAATAAGTGGAAATAATAGTCTCATGGAGTTGGATGGGAGCCACTGATGTCATCAAACCCAACTTTCATCTCAGTGGAAGAACCCAAACTAAATCACCAGAAACAGGCAGCTGTCCAGCCTCTGCTTGAACATATTGAATGGAGGGGAGACTACCCTATCTCTGGATAATGAACATTACTGACAAAGTGCTCTTACTCTTAAGAGTTCTTTATAACATGTGAATGATATCTGCCTTGCTCTAATTTAAAGGCATTCTTCTGCATCCTGTCCTCAGGGATGAAAAAGAACAGGTCTTGTCTTTCTGTTGCACAGCTTCTAGTAGGAGTTTGGATTGGAATTCCTTAATCCCCTGGAAGAGGCCTCTCCAAGTTCTGAGATTTATCTGGAAGAAGATTGAAGTAAGAATCCAATAATTCTGTCAAGGTCTTTATTTTCAAATGTGGAACCCATATATAGGCAAATTAAACAGAAAGGTTTTATTTATCTTTCTTGTTCTTTCTCTATAAAGGAGAGCTGGCTTATCTCTTTAGTGGGGAATATAGGGAATCATCATCATCATCATCATCATCATCATCATCATCATATCATCATCTTGCTAATTCTAGCAAGTGCAGCGTCCATTTTTCGGATCGTCGAATGCCATCTTGCATGATCAAACATAGCATCCAGGTCATGTCTGTGTTTTGACAGAAATGGTTGTAGATCCATTGGTTGTAACAAAAAAACCTCAACCCAAACCAAAACCTGACCAACCAGCTTGTCACCTGGGACTGACATCAGTTTGGCCCATGTTCAGCTCAGCATTGCCCTGACAGTATCCAGCAGCACTAATAGGAGGAACAGATCTCAACGCCTAGGGAACCATGCAGATGACGGTGGAGAAATTGTCAAGAAACTGTCAAGCAAACAACAGGGGCAGAATCATGCATTGAGTCCAGACTGAAGTAAATGTATTAGAAACATGGCTCACCCCTGACTTTCTAGCAGGCTGGTTGTAGACTGTTTGGCAAAGTCACATTCTGATTCCTTCTATGGTTTTGTTAAGAATTTTAAAAGTACATTTTCCTTTCCTTTCCTTTCCTTTCCTTTCCTTTCCTTTCCTTTCCTTTCCTTTCCTTTCCTTTCCTTTCCTTTCCTTTCCTTTCCTTTCCTTTCCTTTCCTTCCTTCCTTCCTTCCTTCCCTTCCCTTCCCTTCCCTTCCCTTCCCTTCCCTTCCCTTCATGTTTTTGCACGTCACTCTTAGGATTTCAGCCCTGGATATTTTTTCTTTCATTCATTAGACATTTTTATCCCTTTTAGACTGCAAAATTATATTTAATCCTCACATAAGCATGGTGGCTCATGGAGTACATGATTACTGCTTTTCAGTTTTTTTATTGTGTTTTTTGAAAGTCTTTTCAATTTTGGCACCTTCTGAAATTTGGTGATCTTAGGTGCTTCCTGGGACATCTGACTTGCTAGACTCTATTACTATAGATTTACTCAATAATACAGTTGTAGTCTACTTTTGGCATTTTTTGTTTTCTTAAAATGAAAAACTTTGAGGAGTGAAAGGCAGCTGTTAATTGTTTTGGAAAAGGCTATTCAACTTATTATTGAGCTGAGAACAGCTGTCATAGTAATGCCTTTGCAGATATTTGAGAATGCTGTAGTAGCCCCTTCCATTATCTTGTCTCAAAAATTAATTTCTGGGAGAAATAAATAATGACTGCAACCTTTTCTGAAAAAATCAAGGCCAAGGGAACCGAAGGAACCATCATTAGTCTAAAAATTAATGAACATGAAATTAAGGAAACTACATGAAAAGCAGGGAAACATGTAATTTTCTCTAAAATGTGTAGAGAGCTTCTCCTTGTTATTTTTGTAATTTAAAGTGGAGTGCTTAAGCGAAGAATTATCTATGCATTAATTCAGCATTTTACTCACTATCTTGTCAATAATCTTTAATGATTACTGTGAAGTTTGCACTCATTTAACTGCATTTTATTGCTTATGTGTTTAATTTTTTCTGCCAAGCATTTTAATTTTTTTTGCAATTTAAGAATTTCAATATGTATTATTTTAAATACATTTCTTGCGGTCTGGCACAATAGAGGGATGGTGCTCCTGGTAAGATTATTTTTTGCTAAATAGCTGACAATACAATGCTGAGATCTGAATTTAAGACTAAAATTAAATATTGAAAAACAGATATAAAATAATTTGAAAATATGCCAGATTGTTGTACAATTTTAGCTATATTAACAGCTTTAGCAAAAATTGATCAAATAACACTTCAGACATTTGGTATCCATTACATTCAGCACATGAGTTTTCTTCTCAAAAACAGGATTTTTGTCAGTGAAAATTCTGGTCAGGAGAGCTTAAATAGATGGAATACTATTCCATGATCATTTCACTGGGCCATTCCTGACAACTACCTTTCAGCTCAGATCAGCCTTTGCATCGAAAACCTTTCCTGAAAGCCTCCATATATATTTTATGTGGTGGTCTTTGGGGAGTTAATATGCTGCAGTTTAATTTTCTGTGAAAGTGGCAAGTACACTTAAAAGTGCTTGCAATCAACCAAGTGACAGAGAATCCTAAAATATCAAGTTGAATACTTCCAAGTATATAAATACAATATCTCAAAAGCAACTAGATAAGTCATAGAGAAAATAGAATCTGCATAAAAAGGTCATAATATTCACTTTTTTTCCTGGTCCTTTTCAGATTATCCCAGCTGTGGAATCTGCTTTTTAAAATGCAGATGCACTGTGCATAAACCTAAATATTTATCTGACATGACTTGAATACGAGCCCCCAAAGCTTACAAAGAAAAAAAAAGGGGGGGGGGGATTTAGGACATTTTGTAGCCATCCTGTGATTTATTATAAATTTATAAAATTGATATTAAATACAATAAAAACTGCTTAACTTTCACTTTCTTTCTCAAATAAAACTGATAAATCATTATACAGCCTGGATACCTAAGCTTACTCAGTTAATGCAACCTGGTTCCTACTTTAACTTCAGAACAGTTGCACGAACCATCATTCTGCTGTGTTACTCAGTGCTTTGGAAACGGATGGCTATTGATCAAGAAACCAATCTTTGAAGCACAATTTTATGTATGTCAATCCAGAAATAAACTCTTTTGCATGCAAAGGAATTTAATCCCAGTATGACTGGATAAAAGGTTTCAGTTTTGTTCTGCTTGACAAGACATGTCATTATAAATCACCTAGGGATATTTTAGTTACCATTTCTACCAATCTCTATACTTTCCCCACTACTATGTATATGCATGCATATTTTTCCTTAATACACTTTTCCAAATCTTTATAAAATATTCTTTGTGGGATTGGTTAATGCAAAATGGGCAATGGGAAAAATCATTTGGGGCTGTATTTTAGAGGGAATTGTTTTTTTAAATCCATTTTCCCCATTCTGAGTAACAAAGATATATTCACACATATTCTGTATTCACAATTCTTTCCCTAACATTTAAATTGCAAGAAAGGAGAAGAAAAATAACTAGGGAAAAAAACCCTTTAAAACTCTAAAAATTATAATAATTGCAGTTGCTGAAGAGGAGAAATGAAAGAACAATTACCTAAAACTCATCAGGTAAAATAAGTACTTTTGGTTTCCTGCAGATAAAAGAATAATGTGATTTTGTTATATTGCTCTGATAAATATTTTCCTTTTTTGCAGAAACAAAAACTTAACCTGTTCATTAACTTGCTACTGTGGTTTAAGAATGGCCACACTGCAGCCGAACAAGGCAAATACACATGCCACGAAGTGGTTGAATCCAGCCAAAAGAATTCAGCTAGAGATTTTTGATTAGAAGACAGATGACATTATGATTCTGTTTTGACTTGTCTGCTGAAGGCATACTGTGAAAGAAAACAGGCAGAGGAATAAGTAGTGAGTGAGAAAATACATTATGCAACACAGCATACAAATATATAGTGCGCGGGATTTTTTTTTTGCCTCAAAAATATAGAATATGTGGACTTTTCTCATCTGTGAATAATAGAGATCTGATTTAAACCACAAATAGACCCATTTATCCCTATTGGAGTGTTTTTCTGAGAAGATAGTAATGTTTAAAGCAGACTGTTCAATCCACCAGGAGGTTAAAATAATATTTGGATGGCAATTGTGACTTTGTGAAGGAAACCTTTCTTTTTTCCCTGCCTTGCATATATGGCACACTTTAAAAAGGACAGTGCTTCAGTCCTGTGTCATAGTCATGTTGAGTCAGAATAAAGCATTCATAGTTCAAAAGGGTACTAGAACTGGCAAAGGTTAGTTTAAATAATCTTGGCCACTGAATGAAGGAAAGCCGCTCTTCTCCAAATCAGGTCCTATAGTAATGATAAGCAAGGTAGCACAAATCACCTTGTTAAGGTAAATCAAAGACCAATGGCAGAGGCCAATTACTAGTGCTGTAATTTCATTTTTTGCCCTCTTTCTGCCCTTAGCTCCTGGCTCCTTGGGGAAAAAAAGATGCTTTCTGTTATGTATGCAGGTTTAAAGTCATTGGTTTAGTTTTTTTTTTTAATTACATTTATATGCTGCCCTTCTCCAGAGACTCAGGCTGCTTACAATTTTGGGATACAACCCAGTGTGCTCAGCAATAGCCTTCATTCCATTGTATATGCCTGCTTATTACTAAGTGGCATTTTTACAAGGTCAGCTAATTGTCCCCAACAATCTTGGGTCCTCAATTTACCTCCTCTAAGTCAACCTTGAGCCTAGCCTACAGCAGTTGTAGGCAGCTGGAACTTAAGTGCAGGCAATTAACAGCCTGAGCCACCAAGGCCCTTGGTTTGAACTGTTCTTGTAAAATGTAAGAAAAGATTGGCAGATTGGTTTAAAAAGTGCGGGAAAACCCTGCACTCTGATTGGCTGGCAACTGCGGCTGCTGGCTATAAGTAGCAGCTGCAGCCCAGCCAAAGTGGGTTCATTCTGAGCTGTAGTCACTAATAAACAAGAGCTTGAAGCACTCTGCGTCTGTCTCTTCATGCAAACTTAATACTTTCTAATTCTGTTAAAATATTTTTTTATTACAAATAAAGGCATCATCCCAGGATAATGTTGCAGGATCCAATTGGGTCATTCACCCAGGACCTGAGGTTTAGTGTTCCAAGCTTTCAGATTCCTGCTAAAGCCCATCCTCGGGGAACCACATTCTGGTAGAGAGAAGTTCCCTAAGGATGGGCTCTAGCACAAGTCTGAAAGCTCAGAAAACGAAACTTCTGGACTGACCCAGATTGCATCCTGCAACTTTTTTCATTACTTTAGTGACAGATTTTTGGGAAGCTCCTTCTGTTTCATTGGATAGTAGTACAGGCGCATGAGCAATAGCTGATGAGGAAATCAGTGGCTTAAGAACAGGTTCCATTCCTAACTCTGTCTTTAATTCAGATTGATATGTAATTTGGAATGTGTACTTTCAAACCCATTATTTAAAATGGTGGGCTTCCATTTTTGGTCTTGGCCTTCCGCAAGGTGACAAACCACTGAAGATGCACAGTGCTTTTAGGAACTCTGAAAATCATCAAAAACAGGTTGTATATTAAAAATGCACAGCCTCAGTGGTTCCTGAAAAGACTGTGCAGCTTCAGCAGTTTGTCAGCTCAAGGAAGGAGAACAACATCTGCCAATTTTAGTAATAGGCAGCCCACTTGTATCTAAGGGTTGTCTTTAAGTCAATTGTTCTTAATCCGGGCACTGCCTATATGAAAAGTGATTGCAACTGTTGCAAATCATGTAAGATGATCTGTGCCCTCTAGCTAAGAAAAGGATGGTTGAATTATTTTTCTAAGAGTCTGAACATAATGTACATGATTTTTTCCAAAAATTGTCACTTTATCTTGTTTGGTAAAATGTATTTTAAACATACCATGAATTTTTAAAAGCCAAAGCTGTCCTATCAGTAGTTTTGCAGAAAGATGTTCGTATTGTGGTTTGTACCCTCAGATATAAGGATTTATCCCTGTCCCATTGTCATTGCTTAAGTTTACTGTTACTGTAATTGCTGCTTGTCTTAGCATCTTTTTAGGGAATGGAACATAGACTTCAATAATAGCAATGAGACAGCATCCTTCCATTTATCTGAGGTATTTTGGTTTTTTTGAGGTATTTTATTATTTGACTCCAAAAAAGTTCTTAACTATGTTATCTATCTATCTAGTTCAGAGGTAAGTTGGACCAGAAATTTAAGTGATCTGTTGCCCACAGAGCAATTACAAATTGGATTTCAGATCAATATGCACTTATCCTGATTTGAAATAGGTATGTAATACCCTTCATTCTCTACCAATATCTTGAAGCTGTAGAGAAAATTGTAGTTAGGTACAATGCCCACATTTCTCTAGCAGTCTCTGTAATTGAGAGAAAAAACAAAGGAAAGCAGACACTATTTTATTGTGAATGTTCAATGCAGGAAACAAAACCAACTACGGTAGTCTTTCTTGAAGTGTACAGAATATGACAACCAGATTCAACAGGCCAGTGCAAGGTCACTTGGGTTTGTTTGGCAGTAATGAACAGATGATGCAATTTGCCTTTTTGATGTGAAAAGGCAATGCAGTTTACTTCAGCAAGATGCTTTGTAATCACTACACAACCCCCTTTTAACTTTCTATAGCACCATTACAAGTATTTCAGGAGACATGAAGCAAAGTGGTTATTTTGTTTTGCTCTAAGAAATGCATTATCTGTTGTGTATGTGAAGCAAATGTGAAAAGGTGCTTTATTCAAACCTTTTTTGAAGCAAAGCAACCCCTTGTAGACAGAATTATAGTTCTTGCCAAAGCATCATAAAAAGGCTCCAGGTAAATTGATTAGAACAACTACTACTGCAATATAATGAATGTTGATAAATATTTCTTTCTGCATTAGAATGCTTATTTGGTACATTTGTTAAAAATTCACATTGGCTTTATTTTTGGATTGCCTCTCTATTTTTTTCTGAATCAATTTTCCCATGTATGTAATTTACTCTCCTTGCCTAGCAATAAATGAATAGAATATAAAGTCTCTTACACATAAGATTATTTCAATATATAACAATATAGGCAGAAGCACTAAGAGGTTTCATGCAATAATCCACAAGTTTACCTTTGATGCTCCAACAGCATCTGTCCTTATTTAGACAGGCAAATGTGGATGGATGAGAGAAAGAGAGAGAGAGGCAGGCCTTGCAGGATAGTTGAGAATAAGGAGATGGATGGAATCCAACATCCCTCCCCTCCCTCTCTGAAAAAAACCAGGAGGTGGCCCTGAAATGACAAAAGGACAAAACCACCATCATTATCTAGTAAGGGGGGGGGGCTGGAGAGCAGCCCCAAAAAATTATTTCAGAGTTCAGGTGTTCCTCTGATCAATCTGAAGCAATAAACATGTCTGATGTACTCCTCACTTGACAGACACGAAGAGAAATAAAGGGGAGAAAAAGTTGGCTTGGAAACAACTTCCAGAGAAGATAATGAGTCAATCATCAGTCACTAAGTTTAAACATGCTGGGATGAACACATGTCCATCCAACAAAAAATAAATAAAATAAACTCAAAGGGTACAAAAAACTCAAATAGATCACTAGATCTTTTTCTGAGGTCAGTTTTCTATGTTTCTAAAAAGACAGACACCCAAGGCCTGACAAGCCCACCCTTTATAACAGTGGCTCCCAACCTTTTGGGCACTGGGAACCAGTTCCATGGAAAGAGTTTTTCCCACAGACCAGAGGGGTGTGGTTTTGTATGCTGTCTGCATCCTGTGCGGCCTGGGAGTTGGGGATCCCTGCCTTATAAGACTAGAGTCCTCTAAATAGTACCTGGCTAAATTATTTTATACCTCCAGAATTCTGGAAACCTAAAGACTGCTTTTAGCCATTACCATTTTTTAAAAAAATTGAAATCACTTCAAATAATTGAAAGAGTTGAATATCAAGTGATTCCAATACAATTGATAAATATCAATAGATCCTAGATGCAGTACTGGTTAAATTTCTCACTATTTTATTATTCTGGCTTGGCTCTTCTTTCCAGTATAATGAGTGAAAGAAGCTGGTCTGGACTTATGATAATTCTCTTACTGGAAGAGAAGATCCTGGTTTATTTATACAAGATTAAACAGCATGCCACAGCTTTCTTGCTCGTGCCTGCAATCTGTTTTATTCAGTTAATTCATATTAACTGAAATTTCCTGTGGCTAAGGCCTTACAGAGGGTTCATCCTCACATCCCCTTTCCCAGGAAGATCTACTTATCTTTTGCTAAGGGCATGTCCTCAGAATGGAAATTCCATTTTGTAGCTAGCCTGCTGCTGAAGCCTGAAATGATCAATTTGCAAATCACATTCTCACTGAGAAAACATATCCTCTGCAGATGTTCTGTATTGCATGAGGAACAATCTCCAGGTCCAACAATCACTGGGCCCCAGATTAGCCCATTAGAACTGGGGTCTCCAGACCTCCATCCATGGATTGGCACTGGTCTGCGGTATGCCAGAAACTGGGCTGCACAAACAAGTGAAGCCCCATCTGTGAGATGCAGGCAGCATGTGAAACCACACCCTTTCTCTCTATGGAATCAGCCCCTGGTGCCCCAAAGGTTGCGGGATGCTGCATTAGAAACTACCCATCCAATCTGGGCTCAGAGCCTCAGGGGCTGTCAGCCCTACAAGGCAGACAAGACCAAGAAATAACAATCTTAGAAGACAGATAGTCTACTTTTATTTAGATTGGCTTTAGTAACATAATCTTCCAAGTTTAAATATGCCCCCGCTCTTCATAACTATGTGATTTAGGGAATGTTTGTTGGAGGCATTTATGTACATTTTCTATGTGTCTCAGATATAATCTATATTTTTATTTTCAACTGTTTGGTAATAGTTTAGTATATTTTTATTTTCATCTGTCTCTCCCTCAAGGCCATCCTCTTTACTCTCTACAATTGTATGTTACTCTCAACAATTGTATTCTCTTCTCTTCCCTTCCCTCCCTTTCTCTTCTACTCTCTGCTTCCCCTCCCCTTCTCTTCCTCTCTCCTCTCCTCTCCTCTCCTCTCCTCTCCTCTCCTCTCCTCTCCTCTCCTCTCCTCTGGTGCTTTGATGAAAGAAGGATCTTGCATAAGATTTTCAAATTGTCTTCAACATTATTGATATTTTTTGTACACACAGGCAACAGTGCAATATCAGTTGTGTTTGAGTACCTCTACATAATAGAGAAAGTGCTCCATGTTGCCTGGATAATTTTCTCCTCTCCCTGCAGGATTTTCCCTTTGGAGAAACTGAGCATGAAGCAAGGACTACTTTCCGCTGTTGCATGGAACATCTCAAACAGGAAAAAGAAGGCAAAATTGAGCAGACTGCAATGCACAGAAAATTGTTTTGTGTGGTAGCAGAACTGATTAATCTCATTGCCGATGTACATTAAGAGTAGGCTGTGGAATGTTTACGGAGATTCTCAATTATCTATAATAATTGTGGGGGAACCACTTTTTGATCCAATGTACTTTCCTCAAGAAAAAAAGCACTTTGCTGTGTGGAGGAATCCAGGGTAAAATAGAATAAGTATTTGCCTGAGGAGCTGACAATCTAAAGAAGAGTGAAACTATTTAGCTATGAGAACCAAACAAGGCAGGTGTACATCAAGAAAAGAGGGAGGCAGAGAACTGCATGGACTAATTTTCATAGTTTGGGGAAAATTTGTATTAAGAAGGCTTAAAACAAGAACTTTATTGGGATATTTGGAAGATATCTGAACAATTATTTTATCTTCTTTGAACGTCTATCACAATGGAAATTCATTGTAGACATCAAGTCATTTATTTTCTTTCAGCAAAAAATAGTGACATAGACCTGGGGAGGGTTGAATGAAGGCACATCTCCATATAACAATCTTGAGCTTCTGAAAAGATAGCAAAATATATATGTAAGGTTAATATTATAATCTGAATTACCAGACAGCTCCACGTCTTTGTCTCTTACTTTATAATTTTCCTTTATGATCTCCTGAGATATCAGATTTTCCTTTAATTCCATCTTTAATTGTACTTGTCTTATTGCTTTATTTATTTATGCATTTTCCTACCTTTATTATTCTTCAAAAAAAGTCAAGGCAGTGAACATATCCAACACACCTTCCTCCACCTTCCCTCCCCCCCACAACAACTACCCTGTGAGATGGTTGTGTCTGGGCAGTCTGGCTTATTATGAAAGATTGGAGAAAGTCTTTTTGTAGTGTTCTGAATGATCTTTTCTACACTACACAGAAACCTAAAAGAGATTTTTTTTACATTTCTGCCATTAATATGCAAATGTTTAAATGTTTTTGGTTCTAGCTTTAGGTCTTCCATTAGACAAATATTCTGTATTCTGCCCTTCTGTTGATTGCTGTTTTTAAAATTGTTTTTAAAATTTTATAATGTAATTCATTGTGGGGTTTTTTTTTTTGCTGTGAGCTGCCCGGAGTCCTTTGGGAGTTGGGTGGCATATAAGTTTAAATAAATAAATAAATAAATAAATAAATAAATAAATAAATAAATAAATAAGTGGTGACTTTTATTTTGTCCTCATCTCTAGAGAGACATGCTATTCTTCAGGTAGGGGAGGATAGAAATATTAATTGGAGAATTAAAAAAGATTGTTTTAGTATACCTCTTTAAGAATAACCTTGCTCTTTTGCTCTCCAAAGCTTTTATTCAATCATCCCATTGCTTGTAATCTCAGCAGGAAAAAAATATGTTAGTTCTAATAACAAAATGTCCCGTGGCACATTCTAGCCTAACACATTTATTATGACATAAAGTACCCTGGTCAGTTGACTTGTTATAATCTGTTACAAACATAGATTCCCTCATCGGGGCAGAAAGACTTAAAAGCAGAGGGAAATGAAACGAGAAAAACTAGCTGTGGCAGGGAAGCTGCTGAACAGTTGCTATTCATAACACAGCTGGTGGTGATAAATTGAACTGGTGACCTGATTAACAGATGTAGTGTCCCAGAAGGGCTTTGGTCCTGCTTGATCCAAGAGATCAACGTAATGTAGCTTAGCTGTTTTGTGCTGAAATCTGTTTTGGAAGCTCCTTTGTTCTGTGTCTGTAGTTTTTGTCACAACGTGCTTTGTTGCAGAAAAGTGCTGACTCTGTGTTATTCTTCAGTACCTGTTCCAACACAATCTGTGAGAGGCAAATATGATTGACTTATATTATTTCTATCTTTTCTTTTATGTATACTGAGAGTATTTACACCAAGACAAATTCCTTGTGTGTCCAATCACACATGGTCAATAAAGTATTCTATTCTATCTACATCCTTTAATCTGAATGTTCTGGAACCATAATACAAGGATAAAAATGTAAATTGGAAAGTATATTGAAAATTGTCATACAAGTTTAGAGTTGACTACATTTTTAATGAATAATCTGTTTTTCTCGTGAGTAAGAAATTAATCACAGATTTTGTTATATTCACATAAAACTTTAAACAGTGCTGGTTATTCAAGGATATTCAAAATTTGCAGTTCACTTGTTTGAGAAACAACTTATTTTATTTCTAAAATTGTTGCTGCATTCCTGTACCTGAACAGAATAGAAAAAGCACAAAGAAGAGAGTTGCATTTCTTTTTAAAATTATTATCTGGGCATGTTTGAAATATTTCTTATTGACAAAAAAAAGGGGGTGGCGGAAGGAATCATCTCCATTGGAGCCATACTTTGACACATGGAAACACATGAGGTTCTTTGCTTCTATCATTAAATCTTCACTTAGTTGATTAATGGGTTTTGTGATTCCCCAACACTTAGATAGTGTTAAGTTCGCATAGAGAGGCAGGACGCGGAGTGCTTCAGCTCAAAGTTTATTGTGACTTCAGCTCAGAACGGACCTGAATGGCTCAGCTGCGGCAGCTATTTATAGACGGCTGCCATGGCTGCCAGCCAATCAGAGTGCAGGGTTTTCCCGCACTTTTACAACCAATGAATTCAAACACTTTACAACAATAACCAGTCATTTTAAACTCTGCATACATAACAGATAGCACTAGGTTGAAGAAGGTTTATGTCAAAATGAATCCCTGAAGACTCTTAAATTTAATCCGATTATGAAATCTCACCGTTTTATTTATGAATTTAGTTTATAAAACCTAGAAAGATAGAAGATAATGTTTATTTGAAGACTTTGATCGGCTTCTTTGAATTTACAAAATGTCTTAACCTTGATATGTTCAAATTAATCTTAATCTCTCTTCAGATTAAGATGCTAGACTGGTGTCATATGTTCATTTTTGTGGTATATGTGAGAGCAGGTCTGCCATCAGTTCACACCCTGCTGATGAAAGCCCAGACACACTGGGCAGTCCATGTTGCGATAATGCAAGGAAAGTGATCACAAGTGGGACAAAGGAAGTGATACAAAGACATGTTGAAAGCCTCCTTCAAGTTCCTGGACATCATCACCACCTTCTGGGAAATATCGATTGACATGGTGCACATTGATCTATCAAGGCTGCCAGACATTTAAAGACAGAAGAACAGCCACAGCACAAGAGAGGCAAGCACTCCACGAAACCAGAGCTACAAATGCTGCAGCAATGCTGCCCACACATGTCGGCCTGACATGTGGCAGAACATTCCATGCCTATAGGCCTTACCAGCCATCTGCAGACACACCGTGGACAGCCCACAACCTGCTAGATGTCAAGGTCCTCTTTGAACATGATGGACAAATATCATCATCATATTTGAGAGCATAGAATTATACAATAGTATTTTGCTCTTGCTGCATCCATTAGGTTGCTTTTCATATTAATAGTGTAACCTCAGGTAATTTAACATAAACATTTGATTCATTTAGTCACTTCTTCATTCCCCCTAAAAGTGGAGTCATCCATTCTCTATTTAATCAGCAGGATCTCAGTTTTCTACTAAGATAAAATAATTGCTCTATTCACCTTTTCCACAGATCTTTGATTCCACTATATTAGTATTTTCATGTTTTTGATATCTAGAGCACACTGGCCTTTTATCTGCATAGAATTGCTGCATTTGCTAAGAATTAGAATTTTTCTTCATCACTGGAAGCTTTCAAGAAGAGACTGGGCAGCCATCTGTCAGAAATGGTATAGGCTCTCCTGCTTGAGCAGGGAGTTGGATTAGAAGACGTCCAAAGTCCCTTCCAGATCTATTCTATTCTATTCTATTCTATTCTATTCTATTCTATTCTATTCTATTCTATTCTATTCTATTCTATTCTATTCTCCATTCCATTCCATTCCATTCCATTCCACTCCACTCCATTCCATTCTACCCCTACCCCTACCCCTATCGCTACCCCTACCCTTATGCCTATCCCTATCCCAATCCCTATAAAGATAAGGTACTGTTATGATTTGGCTAAGCATCAGTGACCCACAACATTTGCAACCAACCAAGTGCAACCTCTAACGTTCCTTTGCCAAACCTGTGTTGAAACAATTTCAGGATACAGAGAATGTAGGCTCCTGACGAAAGACTGAACTGAACTGATATGGGTGGTTTCACAGATGACCACTTAAAGAATCTCAGTTACAGAAATGACAAGTCTTTTTCATGGTAGGTGATAGAACTTCTCAAGAAGAAACAGCAAATTGATTGTGAGTGTCATATGAATAATTGGGTTAAAATGTAGGAGTCATAGGGGAGTTGTGGATAGTGCCCAATAAAAAGATGAGAATACTTGTCCATGTCATTTATTAAAAAAATAGGGAATCCAAGGAAACATCTGCTATATGAACTCTTACTTTTCTCAAGCCAAACTGTGAACTTTCACAGGCTTCTGTTTCATCCATAAAAATAGGGCTTAGTGAATCAGTCAACAGTGCATCTTTTTTACTATTAATACACAGACTGCACAAGCTTGCGGCACTTGTCTAAAAATAGTCTTCACACTCTTGTCTTTTTACTTTTACTGCTGCTTGATGTAGCTCTTAGTGGAGGTGATGGGGCAAAATGCACAGATTTTACGGCTTCCAATTTTACCCATAATTAAAATAATGAATGGACAGCTCTGCAGGTAACAATTTAACATTTTCTTTCAAGAAGCCAAGTCAAATCAAATTTGAATACAGGTTCATCATTTACGTAAAGATGGGTTTAAATGGCAGAGATGGGTTTATTGCAAAATTGTTGCAGAAAAAGCCAAATGCCAGGGGTTTACATCATATCCCTTCCTTTAAGATTTACTTAATTGTGACAATCCCTAGAAATTGCATGCTGAAGAAGGATGACTTCACGGTGAAAGACAGAATATTCATAGACATGCATTGCTGCTAAGTTCTTTTAACTTTAAAGAAGTCAAGAAGATCATAATTGCCCCCTAAAATATATTTGAATTCCTTTTTTCCTTCGACGAAAAGTACTTTAGAAATTAAATGAGAATTGGAAGGAAAAAAATTGCAGGATTATTTCTTTGCCTGGCATTAATTGTAATTTGTCACTAGGGTGCAGGAACACAGATCAGGACAGGTAAGAATGTGATGCTCACAAACCGCTTTCCCTTCTAATAAGACTGATTTGATTTTTGGAAATTAAAAAAGGCTTGGTTGCATTTCAGACACTAGATGCTTCAGATCGATGATTGATTTACCAAATCACTAGCAAATGTCAAAAACAATTTTTCCTCAAAGTGGATTGGAACAGCAAGAACCAGACAAAAAGAGAGTATAGAATAGGGACCCAAGTCACTACTTCAGTGAATGAAAAAAGGATTGAACAAGAATAAATTGATTCTCAGGGCATACCATAACCATTTTACAGGATTGTTGTTGTGGTGATAATAGGAAGAAAATTAGGCAGGTTCTCTACCGTGAGTTTTTATAAAGCAAGCAAACAAAGAAATAATAAATATCTGCCATCCTAATTTGCCCCATTGAGCCACCAACAATTCCAGGTGGGAAGAACTGGCCTCATCACTCTCTGTTCATCAGAGTCCACCATTCATAACTTCTGTCCATGTTTATCTGCTGTTGAAAGGGGAAAGTTGTGCTTTTTGGTTGAAGCATACTCAAGAGGTGCTACCTGGTTTGTTCTCTGTCTTTCTCATGGTTCTAGGCTAGTCCTGGCTTAATGTTATACGACCTACCTGACATACAGAAAGTTCCCATTAAAATTCAGCAGAATTTTTAATAATATAATTCTTTCCCTTATCTCCTTACTTTTCCTTGAGACTTTTTAATTCTTTTCTAAAAAGTATCAACCAGTGAACCAGTAGGATTTAGCAATAGCAGAATGACCTCAAGAGGTCACTGATAGCTTGCCATTGTACTGAATTCCTTGCAAACTGGTGTCAAAGAAGACAGGTTTTTCTTTATTTCTTGATCAAATTTAGAAGAAACTGGTGCAGATATGCTCTCGGATACATTTAACCTGCTTTTATTTCTACTTTTTGCTAGTTTGTGTGAAGACTGTGAAGATCTGGTAACTACTGTAGTTGGGCTGATCATTAATCTGGTAGAATGCATATAAATGAAGCATGTTGTTTTTTAAATGCCCTTCTTTCAGCAATAGCTGGACTGTAAGGCAAAGACTTGGCTGGAATGTGCAAGAAGTAGATATAAGAACTTCCAAAAACGACAGGAAAATAAATGTTAACAAAAATATAATGTATTGGCATGATTAAGGAGAAAACCACCCAATACATGTTGTTTGGGATTTATTGAGGGATTGCTTTCTCCCTCGCCCGGTGGGCTACTCACGGTGAGCCAATTCCACACAAAACCTCTCCAGTTCTGTCATGGGGTGAGAGAGCCCCGAAAGGTGGACTCAGCCCCTTTTATTAGGTTTTCTCTAAAGCAAGCAGTTACAGTACAAGAAGCTCATTCTTATTGGTTACATATTACACTTAATACCATATTTGGTTATTGTGATATAATGAAGGGAAGAAAAGTGGCTGTAACAGGCATGTAACTTTTGCTGATATGTACCTATCATGTTAGCCATCTTATCAGTGGTGGGTGCAAGCGCTATCTAGCTACTGGTGAAATGCAGGTGCGAGCATCAAACAAAGTTATTACAATGTGTGTGCAAGCAAAGATGTTACATTTTGCGGCTACATGGTTGGAAAAACATACAGACGGTGCGGCTTTGTTCTTTGCTGCTAACTTGGCTCAGCTTTTACAGAAGCCTGCATAATGGCTGATACAAAGGCAATTAATGATTTTATAGCAACAATTTATCATGTGGCATTATTATTCAATGCAAGGTCTACAGCTGGAGTTACTCCCTCTTGATATTTATCTATTTTCTATCAAGAATGCAACATTAAGTGTGTTGATTGGAGAAAAGATATGAAGAAACCAAGAATAAAAATAATCTTGAAGATGTGTGTGACTTCCATTGGAAAAAAATTGAGGGGAAGAACTAAGAAACACTTCTTTCTCTCTTTTCATGATCCTGTCATGCATCAGCTGCTACTTAAAACCATAAGTGATATTATTATAAACTGTGACATCACATGACTATATTACTTAGTAACAACAACTCTGTCAGTCACAGTTGATATTGTTAAATGAGAATTATGGGTTATTAAGTGAGACTCTTCTTGTGACTTCCTGCTGCCTGGTGGGGAAGTCAGTAGGAAGTTGCAAGGCAGCTAGCATTTAGGGCAGTAGGCAAGTAAGTGGTTGCTGATAGGGGGGGCAGGGTGTGCAGTGGTTAGCAGAGGTGTACACAAGTGCTATCAGGTTTAGGAGTAGGTGCTACCTGATGGGACAGACTTACCTGAGTAACTTGCAACCTTCTCTGCTGGCTTCACCACTGACTTTGTGGGAAGCCAGCAGGGAAGGCTGCAAATGGCGATCATATGATCCATGGAAACTGCAGCTGTTGTAAGTGCAAGCCACTGTCAAGTCCCTAGATTGCAGTCACATCACACAGAGAAGGGTGACAGCTGAAACTTCAATTCATTCATCAGTGCTGCAAATTTGAACATTGACTGAATGAGTTGTCAATAAGCAATGACCACCTGTATTACCACGCAAAGGAAAAGAAAAGTGAGACTGAGCCAAGTTTGATATATCACTGGTGGTGGTGTTATCCCTCTGCATGCTGCATGAAGCTTTCTTTCATTTTTAATTTGCTTCATGACAATTTAACTAAAAGCTAAAGTGAAAGGATAACATTGCCAAATCAGCTAGGCATTCTAAAATCCTCATTAAATCAAGAGAAATACTGTTTTTAAAAGCCCTTTTAATGTTCAGGCACCTTGAGCATTGTAATTGCTTTCTGAAAGTCAGCTTAACAAAGAAGATATTGTTGAGAGCCAGCCCTCGTGATACATCACTGTCAGTGCATCATCAACCAAACACATTTTTTTTGGGTGTGGGAAGGGAGGCATGGAGAGAGATAAAAACTGGCCTCCTTTTCTGGCTCCCAAATAAAGAAAAAAAAGAGGACATACCAAAAATAAGTTTGCATTCAATGATCATGAAGATGAACAGTGAAAGTACAGGTAATCTGTTTAGTGACTGCCTCTTTGGTGACTGTTCACACTTACAGCAGTGGTGAAAAAGCAACTTTATGATCAATCCTCACATGTGTAACCATTGCAAGTCTGTAAAGCAAAAGAAAACCAAAGTAAGATCATAAGCACTGTTGCAGTTTCACTTAGCAACACTTTTAGTTAATGAGCCAGTTGTGGTTGCTAAACAAGGTCTACATGTAAAAGAAATAAAGTGTAAGGCACCTGTGTTCCATCTCAAAAAGGCACTCTTCTTCAGGGGGACAATATGACTTACCCCATTGAAGGAAAAAGTTGATATTATTTGCCCCATTGCAATGCTTCATAGTGTTGCTTCAAAGCTTTGACAAGAAGGAATTCTGGATAGATATATATTTATATGCACAGGATTATCTTCCAATACTTCTAAGCCCTGTTTGGAAGCCTTGGCTATTGTAATAACAGGAGGTGGTGTCAGAAGAGAGATGAAGCAAAATGACAACAGCATTTAGCTTTGGCACAAGAAGTAGGCAACTCCACAAAGGAGTTTGAATAGGGGCTTTGTTGAAGTAAATGCAATCAAAGCTTTGCGTAAGCCAGGAAGAAAGAGAAGGCTATTTCTTGACAAGACCTGAGAAGTTTAGAGGGAACATAGCCCAAGATACTCTACTGTCTCACATAGATCACCTCAAGGGAATGCCACGTCAGAGACCAAGGTAGTGTCTCCTTCAACTGCATGTTACACATATCCACTTGGGACAGAAATTTTTAAAAAGAACTTGAGTGCAATTTTTCTTCTTGTCTCTAAGTGTTCTTCTTCTAGCAGTGAGCACTCAGAAATTTTGAAGAAGACCTGGAGGTGAATTTATATAAAGGTATGGGATGCTGCCATTTATATCTACAGCTGTTGTTTTGCTACGTCTTGCTTATGGATGCTTCTAAAGAAAATTCAGTTTGCAGGAATATTTTTGGACTAAAACCAAAATAAACATTTGACCAAATTGGAGCTCTTCAAAATACATAGTATTAATTTAAAACCTGAGAATATTGTGAAGGAGAAAATTAAACCTAAATTGATCCTCCCACGGTCTCGCTTCCATTGCCGCTGTCACAATTTTGATTTCCTATTGCAAATGAGATTCCCAGATTTTCTGATGGCAAGCAGCAAGCAGCTACCCTCACCAATGAGTTCCTCCCTTTATCTTCTATAGAAAAAGGTATGGGTCTGCTACAGTGGTGGGATTCAATTTTTTTTGCTACCGGTTCTGTGGCCGTGGCTTGGTGGGCGTGGCAGGGGAAGAATACTGTAAAATCTCCAGTCAGAGGTGGTATTTGCTGGTTCTCAAAATTTCTACTACCGGTTCTCCAGAACTAGTCAGAACCTGCTGTATACCACCTCTGGTCTGCTACTTTCTTGGCAGCATCTTTCCTTTGCAAACTGTTCAGGAAGAGTGAGACCTCAGCCATTACTTTCAAGCTTCTGAACTTGACCTCTATTTTTTCATGGTTTGAAAATGCGTTATATGTAAATAGTTTTAATAACGTGCTCTTGCACTATATTTGCTGAGTACAGAGCCATAGAAATCTGGTTGATTATATGGCAGATTTTGTTAAGTTTGCATGAAGAGTCAGATGCGAAGAGCTTCAGTGAAGAGTTTATTAAGTGACTACAGCTCGAATGGACCTGACTTGGCTGGGCTACGGCTGCTTCTTATAGCCAGCAGCCGTAGTTGCCAGCCAATCAGAGTGTAGGGTTTTCCCGCACTATTTAAACCAATCCTATTTGACATTTTACAAGAACAATTCAAACTAAACCAATGACATTCAAACCTACATACATAACACCGCTCCCCACTAGGTTCAGCCCATACCAAACCCCAACCTATCTAATGTATTCTTTTAAATAGGTGGGGCTCTTTGCACGTTGAGACCTTCGTGGTTCAGAAGTTTTAACATTCTCACCCAGTGAGAGAGGAAATGTGTCTGCTGACATTTCCCCACTGGGACTTCCTGTGAAAGAAGACCCTGTTTGATTGTTAGAATCTGGTCTCTCCTCCCAACCCATCTCCAGCCCAATGTCAGCACCCAAGTCAGGTAGCGATGTACAATCTTCCACTTCTAAGGATGGATTTTGGCATTGTGACAGGTTTTGTAATGGTTCCTGTCGTAATGGCTCATTACACATGGGGTTGATTCTTGCTTGCTGATTTTCCTCCTGTTCCTCCCCTTCCCCTAGAATTGACATCAGGTGAGGGAACTAGAGAGGAACAAGTGATGTTCCTGAGAGAACCTGGATCTAAGTTGATCAATGTGCCTGCTCCAGAAGAGTCCATCCTCTGTTTGTACCCTGTAAGAACGAGGGCCTGTGATCTGAGTTATCTCAGCATGAATCCACAAAGGTTCACCTATAAGGTTCTTAGCATAAACAGAATCACCCACACTGAATGTGTGAACTTTGGAAGTGGAATCTAGTGGAGCGTTGGGTGCGTAAGTGGGATGAAGGCGGTCAAGGGAAGACCTAAGTTTCCTACCCATCAACAACTCTGCTGGGGATAAGTTATTAGATGGGTTAGGAGTGACAACACAACCAACTCTGGAGTTTAAAAGGGAAAAACAGCCACTATCACACACTTCTCCCAGAAGAATGAAGCTGAAGACACCAGCCTGAAGATGACGGATGAGATTTTGTCAAAACGTTGCCAAGGTATTCTCAATCTTACACGGGACAAGACCCGAATACACCAAGACCTACATACCTTTACCCGTGAAAATCTACGAAAACAAATATATATATGCATGTGTTTAAATGAACACATGAAAAATGCATCCTCCATAGAAAAAAGAACTTCTATAGCTTATGGCTTGCCTATTTTGCTGATAAAATGACACAGGGGTCTCACAAGTTTGCAGATGTTTGCTGTTTGTTTTTCTTCTGGAGTAGATAGGTTAAGCCAACATAATCCTTCCTTTCATCACTGGAAGCTTTTAAGAAGATACTGGACTGCTATCTGTCAGAAATGGTGTAGGTCTCCTGCTTGGGCAGGGAGTTGGACTAGATGACCTACAAAATCCATTCCAACTCTGTTATTCTATTATTATTATTAATGAAGATACTTTCTGTCATCAAGATTGGCTCATCTGTCTTCTAATTTTTCTTCTACTTCAAAATATATTCCAGACACTTGGGGTATTTTGATAAAATTTGTGGCAGTGGATGGAAGTAAATTATGACGACAATAAACAACAGGGAGCTAAATTCTGAAGAAGGATGTCAATGCTTTCAGTTTGATTATGAGGGAGACAGAAAAATGAGGAAAATTAAATTAATGCCATGTACAGAATGCAAATAGCTGATGATATTCATCTTATTGTGTTAAATGGCAACAGCAATAGCATCTAGACTTATATATCACTCCATAGTGCTTTACAGCACTCTTTGAGTAGTTTGCAAATGTCAGCATATTTTCCTCAACAATCTGGGTCCACATTTTACCAACCATGGAAGGATGGAAGGATGGCTCAACCTTGAGCTGGTCAGGATTGAACTCCTGGCTATGGGCAGAGTTAGCTTGCAATACTGCATTCTAACCACTCCACTACTATGGCTCCTAAAATGTCTTCAAAAAATTCCTTGGGAGTAAGAAAGGAAGGAAGGAAGGAAGGAAGAAAGAAAAAAAGAAAGAAAGAGAAAGAAAAAGAAAAAGAATTTTCCAATAGATGGAAAATAGAGCAATATGTAGCTTAATAGATCATTAAACAACATCTGAGGATTATTTCCGAAAGTAACTTTGCATAGAATTATATAAATAGCATTTTTTGAAGTTTTTTCATGGCTAATTTTATCCCTGATTTAAAAAATATCTGCCATTAATCAAAAACATCTCTGCTGAGTGTAAAGTAATTTCTGAAGCAATGAAACACAAGGAAATCTCATTTTAGACAAAGTCAACGTGCACAAATGCTTGGTTATGGTAAATAAAATCTTATTAAGTTCAATAATGTTTAAGGCATATGAATTAATTGAAGTCTGGCTGTTGTTTAGCTTGCCTTATTTATTACAGAATGTATAATGAAGTCATAATCTTTTATTACACAAACGCTTCTGAATGATGCTTTCAGTATAAATGCTAATCTTTCATTTTGAACTTTTTATGACTTTTAAAGACCATAATTGATTCTACTTGTGGTGATTGACAGTCCCAATTCTTATTACAAGAAAGAGAGTGAGCAAGCAAGAAAAATTGTATAGTTGATAATTGCATAGTTGAGTATGAATAATGCTCAAAAACCATCTCCTAAATTAGTATGGCTATCAGTTTGCAGGTAATGATTGAAATCCAGGTTGTCATCTGCTCTGAAGTCCTAAGGCAGCCATGTATCAAGTCAGACTTTCTTGCTCAACGTCTTTTATTCTGATCTCCAATTGATGTTTTTCCTATCATCCCACAGGATAGGTGCTGTCATTACACAAAATGTATTTATTTTTATTCAGATTATTTGATTCATTCCTCACTTTTCTACTGTGGCAAACACTTAACGCAGCTCATCTTGTTTGAGTTGAAAGAGAATATAAGAAGTGAAAAATGCAAATTAAATTAACCATAAAATAAATATTGAAAGAATGGGAGCCAACACAACACCTAAGGGTGTGCAGTAGGAAAAGAGAAGGCTCTTTTCCCTGTCCCAGAAAGAAAAGCCTCTGACACCTTTTAGGATTCCTTTCTTGTTGACCTTAATAGCTAGACAGATTCATAACAAGTGAAACAGACACTAAGATAGTCAGGGCACAACTGTTTAGATTGTCGAAGGCCAATAGCAGTATTTTCCATTATGCCTAGCATAGTGGGCAGACTTTAACTCTCAGAATTCCCCTGCCAATATGTTCCTCCAGCCAGAAGCTGAAGTCCATGCATCTTCAAGCTGTAGTGTGAAGGTTGAGGAATGCTACTCTAGATGTATCAGCAGGGGTGGGCTGCTACCGGTTCAAGCAAACCCTTAGTTCCAGTGATCAGTTGGCCCTGGCCACCTGCCCCACCCTAGTCTGTCTTATATTTCCCTGTTTTGCAGCCCAGCTGATTCGCATGGCACAGCAGATTGCCACGCATTAGCTGTTTTACTCACCAGGGCTGCAGTTGAAGGTCTGTTTTTAAGCGACATTTAAACGCTACACAGGTGCAAAGCACACACTCACCGAACTGGTTGTTACACTGGTTGAATCCCACCACTGTTTATCAGTCTAAACAGGCATCCTCGAAGCATTATTCTCTAAGGCGACTAAAACATCTGTCTGCAGAAGTCATCTAAATACTTGCAACCAGAGAGTAAAAAGCAGGGAAATGTGTGTTGGGGCAATCATCAATCCTTCTTTTATTTCAGATGATGCCTACTTTTGAGCCAGACCTGTCCTTCCACCACAACAGTAGGATCCTAGTTGCAAAATGTTTGAGCATAGAGTTGCAGCAGCAATATGCTAGGTCAGGAGTCTGCAAACTTGGCAAGTTTAAGACTTGTGGACTCCCATGCCCAACCAGCATGACTAGCTCAGTGGTGGGATTCAAATTTTTTTATTACCTGTTCTGTGAGTGTGCTTGGTGGGTGTGGTGTGGCTTGGTGGGCGTGGCAGGGGAAGGTTACTGTAAAATCTCTATTCCCTCCCCACCCCACTAACCTGCTTTCCAGCTCTGTTCTCCTGTGTAGGGCAACAAAAGAAGAGCCAGCTGATCAGCTGGGACTTGGGAGGCAGAGAATAGATGGAGGCGGGGCCAGTCAGAGTTGGTATTTGCTGGTTCTCCGAACTACTCAAAATATCTGCTACCGGTTCTCCAGAATTGGTCAGAACCTGCTGAATACCACCTCTGGACTAGCTGAAGAATTCTGGGAGTTGAAGTCCACAAATCTTAAAGTTGCCAAGTTTGAGGACCCCTGCTGCTAGATTCTTCATATTGAATTCAAATCTGTCATTTCCCTCTAAAAGTGACAATGAAATATAGAATACTAAGCTTTTGTAGATGATGTTTGCTTTTTTTTTAAGCCAGAGGTAGTTTTAATATTGTCAGAACTTTCAGGCCAGCTGTCATTTCCCTGTGTTCATTTATTTTTTAAATCACCAATTTCTTCCAACCCATTTATGGGTTTGCAAAATTTGGTCAGTTCTTCATAAAATGTTATAATTTATATATCATTTTATATCTGGGAAAGAGAAGCGTCCTCTGAGAAAAGACATGGAAATGAAACCTGGTAAAATATTCACCTTGACAGGGAAGCTTTCACTGCAGAGGTAACACAATTTACTTTAACAGAGAAATCTGTATCCCACAAACCACTCTGGGCAATTGCTGTGGGAGACAGCTTCACTCTGCTTTCTCCTCCAGCCTTCAGCACTGCTAAAGCCTACCTAGCCAAGGAATACTTCAATCAGAGCTACAAGAGAAATGATTTAGCCTGAAAATGCCTCTTCTTCATCTTTTCCCCAGCAGGAATTCTGCAGGAGAAGACTGAGGGGGCTGTGAAATAGAAATGGCAACATGACATGGTAGCCCCTGCACTTTGCTCTTTGGAATAAGTTTTGATGGAGCTGCTTTTTCAAATTCAGAGCAAAAGCCTTTCTTCAAGATTTGCATAGTCCTGATGAAAATGCTAATTTGGTGGTGTAAACCACCAAATTGATGGGCACAAAAACCATAGCAAGGCCTTCTACATAATCAGGGGAGGGAACAAGTGTGTAAGTGGTTAAATGCATATATGTTGTCAAATTGGAAAGCTCATGGCTCTGTTCTCCACGCCCTTATTTTTCATTATCATGGCCAAAAAGTGCAAATGCCAACAATTCCAAAGAAAACCATCACAAATAACAACCAATTTAATTCAAATAAAGATACCATATCTCAACTCCAAACTATAAACAAATCCACATTTAGCAAATATAAAGTAATTCCAGTATCCAGGGGTGGGATTCTAATGGCACGGATCAGTTCTATAGAACCAGTTGTTACAATTCTGTGCAGTTTGGAGAACTGGCAAATCACACTGCTGGCTGGCCCCACCTGCCCCTCCTCTCCTGGCCCAGTCACTCCTTATCTCACATGTGCACCATCCAACTTGCCTGCATTGTGCCTTCACCTAATTTTTGATAAGTTGCTATTTTTCCTTCCCCCCGGCAACCAGCTGTGCTGCTCGATTTAGATTAGCTGCTTTGCCTTTGCCCAGAAGTGGCCTGAGACCAGAGCTGAACCTTCCTTAGGACTGAAGCATCTTTTTTTTATTTATTTATTTTTCAGACTGCAGAAAGGTAGATCTGTGAGTGAATCTGTGATTCTGCAAGCAACTCAATCTGCCTGCCTGCTTTGCCTGATTTTGTGTAAAAGTTGCTCTGTTTTTTATTTAAAAAATTCAATATTTACATAAATATTTACAATATTTACATACAAGCCACACCCAGCCAGTCATGTGACCACCAAGCCATGCCCAGTCACATGATTATCAAGCCACACCCACAAATTAGGCCATGCCCACAGAACCGGTTGTTAAGAAATTTGAATCCCACCCCTGCCAGTATCCTGATTTAACATAACAAAAAAAAGTTATCTTTTAAAAAGAACAAGTTCACAAAACTTCTTTAAGTAAAAAGACAGATACAGAGTCAATTTAAATGCTATCAAATTAGTATACAAAAAGTAACTGTAGGGGGGAAACTTAAACATTATATTAAATATAAGCAAATCCAATATGTTACATTTTTCCAGTCCAGATAGCTGCATCCATGGAAATCTACCTAGAGTAATAATACGTTCCATTTTAAACCTGGTCAAATAAGCTGACTTTGTATTCCCTTTTTTAAAATATAGAACAATCCTTTTCTCTAATCCATTCAGATGTTTATTTATTTATTTATTTTTAATTACATTTATATGCCGCCCTTCTCCGGAGACTCAGGGCGGCTTACAATTTTTGGGATACAACCCAGTGTGCTCAGCAATAGCCTTCATTCCATTGTATATGCCTGTTTATTACTAAGCGGCATTTTTACAAGGTCAGCTAATTGCCCCCAACAATCTTGGGTCCTCAATTTACCTACCCCGAGAGGATGGAAGGCTGAGTCAACCTTGAGCCTGGTGGGATTCAAGCCTACAGCAGTTGTAGGCAGCTGGAACTTAAGTGCAGGCAATTAACAGCCTGAGCCACCAAGGCCTTATTGAATCTTGTTATGAATTTCTTCAATACTTTCAACAGCCTCTTTTATTACTTAACAAAAAAATTGTTCCAATTCTCTTTGGGATTGTCATTTTTATTTCCTTCTTAAAAGCCTCATCAATTTTTATTTTATTTCTGATGACAAATTCTTATTTAAAGTTTTTTTTGTGTGTTGTTCTTGGGTAGATTTTGTTGCATACCTTTGTCTGTCACATCTTTTTCTGGGAACATACTGTTCCGCAGAAGAACAATATAGTTGACATAATTGATTCAAGGTCCTGGTGAAGTTCTTCAAAGATATCTTTAAACAGCATGCTAAGTTACTTGTCTTATTATAGTTCCAATATAAAAAACAGTTTTTCTTTCCCACAAAAATGCATTTATTCTTTACAATTAATTTCAAAGTTGTAATATTTAAAATCCAATATTCCAACATTTTTGACCCCTTAATCTGTTTAAAACTTTCTAGTCAACACTTTGGCTTCCTCCTCCTTTTTAATTCCTCTTTTACAGCTTAGTGTGTTGAGGGAGCTTTTTGTCTTGCTTTTTTGCTTCTTATTTTAAATTTGCAATGATTTTAATGATAGATCTTCTTTTTCTTATAGTAAGGACTGCAGGTGTTCATCCAGTGTTTGCAACCTTGTCAATTTGAAAATGACTAGCTTCTTTGAAGTGGTTAAGAGGAAATTTTTGAAAATGGTTATCAAGGGAAATGTGAAGTTAGTGCCTTAACTTCAACTACCCTGAATGATTTTTTCTACTTTTCCCACTTCATCTTCCAGTTTGGTCCCTTCTCCATGTGCTAGTATCTTAACATTCCTGAACAATGATGGAATCTACACCTGAAGAATCTGTGGGTAGGATTTTTGGCAATACATAGGAAGCAGTAAATATCATCAGACAGAGGTATACATTAAGATACAGTATCAAGGAAGATGGAGAGGAGAAAAGAGGTTCAATATAGCCACATCCTAGACTCTCTCAGGATATATTTACTAGCTTAGAAAGTTATAGCTTTAGTATGGCAAGATTCGATCCACCAATATACCACATTGCATATCTGATATTAACACAGTAGAGAAAGTCCAGAAACATTTCACAAGAAGAGTTCTCCACTCCTCTACTCATTGCAGAATACCTTATGCCACCAGACTTGAGGTTCTAGACCTAGAAAACCTACGCCGCCTTCGGTCCGATCTAAGTATAGTACATAAAATTATATATTGCAATGTCCTACCTGTCAATGAATACTTCAGCTTCAACCATAACAATACAAGAGCACACAATAGATACAAACTCAAGGTGAGCCACATCAAACTTGATTGCAGGAAATACGACTTCAGCAACAAAGTGGTCAATGTCTGGAATACTCTACCTGATTCTGTGGTTTCTTCCCCAAACCCCAAAAACTTTAACCTCAGACTGTCCACTATTGACCTCACCCCTTTTCTAAGAGGTCTGTAGGGGCGTGCATAAGCGCACCAAAGTGTCTACCATCCCTGTCCTATTGTTTCATTCGTTTTCTTATATGTATCCATGTATTTATAGCTATGTTTATACTTATAGCTACAATCTTGTAACCAATTGACTAATCAAATAAATAAAAATAAAATAAAAATAAGTGCTAGAAAATTGAGGATTGGACTTGATTAGATTTCTCTGTGTTGTCTTTGGATGGGCCTTGACATGATCTGTGCATGCTGGAATACACTGTGAACCAATTAAAGGGTACTGAATCAATATCAATAATATTGATTTGTAATAAATGTATTGAGCTAAAACTCCCTCTTGTCTATCTGCATTGTTTGTACATAGCCCCTTATATTTAATCTCTCATCCTCCAGACACATTGAAGGTACCTCTCTAATTTTCCAACCTGTATGTCTATTGTCATTTATTTGCAAATGTAGCAGATGGAAAGATAAGTGATACACCTCCTCAAAAGAATAATCTGGATTGCATTAATAGATTTCTGTCAAGATTTATTTAGCATATTAAGACTGCTGATCTGTACTGATGGAACCTTCAGCAACCTTTATCTGTATGGTAAATTTCATGTTTCTAAGTTATTAGCACCAACACATAACTTGGTTTATCGAACGGTTGTTGGTTCTCTAGATTTTTTTTCTTTTTAAAATTATGTACTCTTTGTTTTTGCTGTCTTATTTTATAAAATAGCCAGATTGTGTCAGATTAGAGAGACAGATACATTTTATAAATAAATAAACACATTTGCTCCAGAACTTAGACTTTGTTTATATGTATATGTGCCTATGTACAGTAGATTTTTCACATCCCCAGAAGAATTCAAATAGACAGCTCTCATCCTCTGTCTGTAACAAAATCATGTCCTTTTGCTATAAAGTCATGACTGAATGAAATGTACATTTGGCAGCTGTCTATTTTTCCCCTTCTGAACCATTCATGTTATAGGCATTCAAGTTTATATAAATAGTACAATTAGATATACCAGTTTTGTGTAAAAATGACACTCCATATTTCACTTGAGGTGATAGTTGAAAATCAGTTGAAAAAATAGCAACGGATATTTAGTTTGAAGCAGGGAAGGCAGTGATCTGAAAAAGAAAGTGTGAATTACTCTCTGTGTGTATGGATGTGTATATGGGGGCGGTGGAACTAAACCACAGCTCAATTTTTATTGATGTTACACAGTTCTTAGAGGGAAAGGAAAAAAAGATTTAATTAGTAGAACTTTCTCCCAGGCAGATGAAGATAAATGTGTTTTCAGTGTCTATAAATTTACTCTCAGGACTGATTCAAATTTCTTACTCACCCCAGTGGAAAGATAGGCCACCTACCATTTTGGGACAGATGTCAGACTCAGCTTGCCTCTAGCCTACTGGGGAAAGGTGAAGACTATTTAAGTTTTTTGTTTTGCTTCACATCAGAAGTGGCATTTTCTTCCTCTACTGGCATAAACAGAACAAGCTGATCCACTGGCTATGCTGTGCTTCATCTTAAACGAACCCCACTCTTCCAGTTGAATGATGTGTGCTGTAATGGATGCATCCCCTATTCCCTATTATTTGTCATATTTATTTATTTATTTATTTATTTATTTTTTCAATTTCTATAGCTGCCCATTTCACGCTCTGGACATTTTGTACCCAGCTGTTGTTTGTATTTTGATCTTGGTTTTTTTTTTTGCCTTGGGGTTTCTTGATTTTCAACAGGTTTAAAATGCTACTGTTTCTTTCTTTCTTTGTAGAGATCCAGTTTCTTTGCTTTGTTTTGATTTCTTTTTGACCTGTTCAGAAATTACCATTCTAGTCTTCTGCACAGGGGAAAAAACAAAAACAAAACTCTATCATCTTCTTTTCCCCAGAAATCCTCAAAAGAGGGCTATTGGCATTCTTTCTTCCCTAGCATGTTAGAAAATTAATTAATCAGGTTTTGTTTTTACTGAAGTCCAGACAGAATACCCAGCTACAACAGTGCTAAAGCAGAGGATGAGTTTGCAATTTAGAAAGGGAGTTCTTAGGTCAGTTTACTTTCCAGCTGGTTCATGCTGGAGGAGAGTGAAGTTGCTGAGGACTGAAGTACAAAAAGCCCCTTGGTAAAAAGCCCCAGAGCCATTCGGAGGATGCTTTACTGCCTCATATATTCATGGGAAACAGTATTGCTTTCCCCCCCCACACCCTGTGCAAATTCCTTGAAGTTCAGTTTTGTCCCACATCTCTAAGAAGTTCAATGATGATTGACAACCCTGAAGAAACCAGGCATGAGAATTATTGTGCTTGGATCCCATGATGTCTGCTTTTCCTGGAGGAAAAAAAAATCTGCAGTACCTTCTTAGAACAATTTGGTTTTGAATAGATACCCTAATGGACCTTGACAGTTCGTGGATTAAAATGCATGACAATCATTAGATAGTTTCAGGATGGGGAGTTCCTCATCAAGGGATAAGACATAATTTTCTGAGTGAATTCTCAATAGAGAGTATAGTTCAGTTGCTGTATGTGGAACAGCTGTCTAGGGACATAAAGAGTGGAAGAAAGAACATGAATTCCGCAAAAGGAGATAGTAAGAAAAAGATACTTCCACTTCATTTCCAGCAAGTATATTCATTATACATATACATTAACAACTGATCCCTCTCCCCATTTTCTGTAAGCTCATCTCTAAATCTTAAGTTTTTCTTTCTAATCAACAAAGGTGCAGTAAAAATTAACAGGAATACCAAAAAAAACATAAGCATATAATCCCTCTTTACCTTTAGTCCAAATCCCTCCCATTCCTTTCTTGAATAATCAAAATTTAATTGTTAAATTTAATTCAGAAATTAAACATTGAAAAAAAATGAAAAACAACTAAACTATCAGGAATAATAACGTGTTACTTAGATAACACAAATATTGCAAAATAATTCATTATAACCAGTTAAGTATTTAAACAAAAACCTTATCTAATCCAGATTAAACATCACCAGAGATAGAAATTTATTATTTAACCATAATTAAATAAACCATATTTTTTCTTCTTCCTTCCAGCCACCCTTAAATCCCATAGATAAAATTCTGACTCCTGTTTTCTTTTACTATCTTTGCCTCTTCTCTTGAAATTCTTATCATCTTTATCCAAGTAATTTCCATGTTATGGCTCCATTAGATCTCTTATACTTCAATTTCAAAGGGTAGTGTACATCGCTCTTTTTGGATGATGTTTGTATAATCTTTTTTATTTTTAAATGATCATCCAACTCCATTTGTAAATCCACTATTTCCATCTATTTCTTATAAGTTACATGTCCTGTCCCAGTCCACACATATACACACAAGCAGGGGTTAATATGTTTATTCCACATCACAAAACCCCTTTTTCATTCCCCAGATCCCAACTTTAAGTGGAGTTTTTCCAAAATCTGTATCCAGCAAAATCAATGGAGTCAATGCCCAACAAAGTCAATAACTAGTCCACGGGACAAGGATGTCAGCGTGAGTCAAAGAAATAACTATGATGAAGTCAATATGAGTCCATAGGTCCAAAGCATGGATTCAAAGGAGTCAAGGCATGAGGAAGCCAATAGGTCCAAGGAAGTCCAGAGCATGCATAAACAATGGACTGTGAATGGTTGTTTCTGACAATGCTCAGGTTCCAAATGCTGCACTAAATAGGCACAGACTGGTGCAGTTCATTAAGAGGGTCAAGGCTGGCTCCTTATAGTAGCCTTGCTGACCTCCATTGTACCTTGCTCTGCTTGGCTCTGCACAACTAGGCAAATCCTCTTCTTCACCACTAACTAACTGCACCTGCATCTCTTCTCCAGTCTATACAGCTGGCTGGTCATCAGACTCAGTGTCTCCCTTCTGCTTGTGCAGTTGGCCATTCATCTGGTCATTTGCTGATGGATTCCCCAATGTTCTTGGCACTGCCTCGCTTGGCCATCTGTTCTTGTTGTGGAGCCTTCCAGGTCTCCCTAATGTTTCCCATTGTCCCTCTCAGAGTTCACTGTAGCTGGCTCTTCCTTATCACTTGAGTTGGCATCCAAGGGAGCCATCGCGTTATAGTTTTTTAAATCCACCTTGAAGTCCATTTCAATTATTTTTAAAGAAACTTGTTCATCTTCAGTAATGATTTTTGTTCATATTTCAGTAAGAACTTCAGTATGGAATTAAAAAGTCAAGCATTTTACAAACTCACAGATCAAACATTTCCTTTAAAACAGCCATCTTGTGCTCTAGTAACCAACCTTCAAGGTCTTGTTTTGAGTTTAAAATATAAACAATACAAATTTTTCTCACTTGAGACAAATTTTCTAATTAACTTCAGTGTCTTCCTTTAAATTAATTTTATCCAAAATCTTAGCACTTAGAAACTTTCCAAAATAGCTCTATAATTTGTTTATTTATTTATAATCATCCCTTTTCTATATATTGCAAAAAAAGCTGGAAACACATGATTTTCTTTCTTTTTAATGGATTGAAGTGAAACTCCCCAGTGACTGGTAAACTTGTAGCTTTAAAAGTTATTAAATCTTAAAGAAGCAATAACAAAATTAAAACTCCAAAGTGATTAGAAAAATAAGACTTACTCAAAGGTTGGGTCCATAAAAAGGCAGCATTTATGACTAAGAACATAATGGAACCTCTGACTCCCAGCTAATCACAAGCAGCTGCAAAAACATCCGCTTCTGCCATTTACTACCAAAATCAGTTGTCCAGAGTACATATGGGCAATCTCCAGATCTCTCTATTCCTAAAAGGATTTCAGCAGTCTGGATCTCACATCCAGTTGCCTTTTCAGACATATGCCCTGCAATTCATTAAGTGGAAAAAATATGGGTATTAATTCACCTTGCTTTACTGAAGTCCCCTGAATTCTTTTATTCTCTAGAAACAACTCAAAAATATTCTGGCATGGAAATAGAAATTAAATATTCATCTGAAAGACTTCAATAAAATCAAAAGGGGTTTAGACAGGGAGTAAGTATTTTGGAACTAGATGGCCTTTTGTTGATGTAATGAAAGACTAGGAAGCATAAAGGTTTTTCAGTGAAAGTCTTCTTGATATATATCTGATGAGTTCATCTTAGGCACCTTATTACTATTAAACAATGTAATTCTTTCTTATCCTCTAATAGAATATGAATAATGGCTGAAATAAGAAGCTCATTGAAATGCTAAAAATGTCAAAGGGCTGTGAATCTTTTAATAATAGCCTTACTCTTTTGATTGATTGCAGTCTTTACTGAAAATGTGTGCATGAATATTTGGATTTGTATATTTATATAAGCCAAAAAGAAACTAACTAAATTATGCCATGGTCTGAGAAAAAGAATGGTAACCAGATGGCTTTAATTAATTTTGTGGCTTTTCAACATTTTTGTTGGGATTTTTCCCTGGTAGGAATTTGTAAAGATTGACAAATTGACAAACTCAAAGAGTGAATACATATTAAGGTATCAGTCATTCTGTGCTGGAAAGATAATTGTCCAGTATGTTTTGTGTACTCTAAAGATGAGTTTTCATTTAGGAGAGAACAAGATTAATCAAGAAGGCATTGTTATTTGTTTGTTTAGGATCTCACCAGAGTTTGTTTATGTCCAAAACCACTAGCAATTTTATTTTATGCTCTAGCACTCCAAAACAAAAGTACAAGAATTTCTTCAGCAAAGTTCAGAAACAGCATTCAGCAATGTCATCTGGATTTACTCCCAGATTTTGTGAATAGGTTAGTTAGGCTCAGTTCCAGAAGATTGCATATGCAAATACTCACCATACTAATTTGCCTGCAACAAACAATGTATAATTCATCCAAGCACTGTGCAGTAATCTCTTTAATAATATTCTTCATATTATTGATTTTCTTCTACTTCTCTCAACTTGCCAAGCACTTTTTCTATTACATTACCTTAAATGTCCAGTGTATGTGACATATTTTTTTTTCATTATTGTCTCTATAAACAAATAAGCATTCTGAAGAACTGTTAATTCCAGTTGCATATTTTATATATCACATTTTTCTTTAATTCCTTCTTAAAGTCCAGCTTTCAGAGCCATTCATTACCAATGGAAAGGCCATTAATATATCTATTTTGTTGTTACAGACATGTATTTATTTTTCATAGTCTTGCCTAATCTCTCTCCTCCCCAGAATTAATCTTCTTACTCTCCAGCATTCTGTGCATATTTATTTTTGAGCCAACAAAATAAAACAATCTGGTATCTTCATGCACACTAAAGATGCATGTTGACATTATCTTTTAAAAATGTTCAACATTAATTTTATTCTAAAAGCTAATTAGATTTTTTTCTGTGAAATTGGGGAATATATTTTCTCCTGCCTCACATCTCTTCCCATAACTCCTCAGATCTGTTTCTATTTGATAGTGCTAAACAGAATTTAAATATGAATCCAAAAAGAAGGATTACCGGTTCCTATTTGTTTTGTATAGATATCCATAAAAACAATAGACCAATGAATTTGGTTGGTTGTCATGAAGGTCTAAAGCATTTATATGAAAGCTAAAGCACAGGTAGTTATAGGTAAATTGAATTCTGCAATGAAACTCTACATATTTCTACAATGAGAGACATTCATGAGAAAAATATATGTTACCAAACAAGCATTGGACTACAGAATGTTGGTGTTTGGAGTTACACCATAAAAATAAATGGCTTACCTCAGTGGTGGGATTCAAATTTTTTTATTACTGTTTCTGTGATCATGGCTTGGTGGGCATGGCAGGGGAATGATACTGTAAAATCTCCAGTCAGATGTGGTATTTGCCGGTTCTCTGAACTATTCAAAATTTCCGCTACCAGTTCTCCAGAACTGGTCAGAACCTGCAGAATACCACCTCTGACTTAGCTCCTGAAACTTTCAGAAAGATCTTTTCTGTATATAGAACTGAGTTATGCTTTTTTTTGTTTAGCATCTTTTGCAGAATGTAAAGCATGTTGAAAGAAATTTAGCCAAGGGCTGCTCTACATTCTCATAAATGCCCAGAGAGCCCAAATGTTTCCCACTTCTTATTTTTTAACTAAATCATCAGAACAGAATGAGATGTTTTAAAATAGAAACTTAGAATCATAAAATATGAGGACCAGAAGTGACCTAGGATCTATTGCAGTTCAAGCTCCTTTTTGAGTCAGTAATCACACTGTTTTCTGGGCTTGTATCCTCATCCCCTCAATTCAGTTTGTTGGAACTTTTCTTTATCTGCTTAACATTCTTCTATCTTCTGGGAGGCTTCTTGTGTTAATGGCTCTCCATAAGCCTATTTTAGCTTCTTGGCCTTCTTATCTTCTGTTCTATGAGGGAAATCAGTCTGAAGCTTTACTTTATATAGTTTTTGTTATCTTCAGAAAACAGAAAAAATATTGCATATTCCCTGAAGATCTTGTATCTCTCTATTTCTCTGATGGCCAAAACCTACAAATTCCCCCACCTATATTCCCCCGCCAACATCCTCTTTACTTTCCCTGTTTTCTCAGTGAGGTCACTATCTGAAGAGCTGGCTTAATTATATAATCTTGGAAATGTCTCAACTAGGTCAGCAACCAGAGGTATTCCAATTACACACAATACTGTAGGCAGTTAGTAGTACTTAGGAAGCCATCAATAGTCTCTCTCAAACTCCCCCACACACCTCAGTTTTTCACTGGATTCTTCCTCATTCCACTTCTTCCCTCTTTTCAGTTGAATTCTGTAGACAAAGTATCTTTGTTGGCTCACTCAGAGAGTTCTTCCTTACTGTAGCAGTTCATGGGGTGTTTGATTCTGTGCAAATAATCTAGCATTTTTGCACGTCAAATTGGGCTTTAACACCCCCCACCTAATTATGTTTCTGTGGGATTTTATATATAAAAGGAATATATTATCCCAGTAAACAAAAGCTCCTTCTTTTATCATGGAATGTTCTGATTTTTCCTCTTTTATATTTGCTACTTATGCTTTTAAGTATTTCTATATCTTTGAAACTGTGATAGGAGCTCTTTTATTTAACTAGAAATAATAGATGCTTGTTAAACCATTAATCCAAAGCTTCTTTACTTTGTACTCCAAAACATGCCTGAGATAATTTTAATTTTATCCTTTTCATTAAAAAAAATCTTTACCCACTATTTTATACTTACATTTGTGTAAGCAGTTTATGGAAATTATGTATGCAGTATAATTCTGACTTAATTAAAAAACATTTTGAACATGATGCTATTCTCTAAAGAGTTAGGGAACTATCACACATTCTCTTCAGAAAATGACAAATTAGTTCTGAAAATATTTATTAATTGTGGTTCAGCTGGAAAATGCACAAAAGTAATGTAGATTAATTTTCTTTAGAAAAAATGGATTCAGTATAATTTCAGGTATTTCTGAATCTTAATAAATGTGGTATATTTTGAAATATTACCTTCCAATGAGATTAGGTTTTAAAAAATTTCTAAAATCCAATTATTTCTTGTCCTCCTGTTGCTTCCCCAAAAGCTATTTGCTTGCCCCAAAGCTACTTGGCCTCATTTAGATTATTTTAATTATCTCTTGATATTAGATAATAATACAAAACAATAACAGAAAATGTAAAAACAACAATGGCGCCCTTTCTTTATGTAATCTGCACTAGGAATGATAAAGAGGTAGATCAAGATATGTTCTTGAGGCAAGTTAGATGAAGATCTGTTGGTAGCTTTCAAAGTGATTTGCAGTAGATTGGAAAAGTTTCTCATGCTGAATAATTTAATAGGGAGAAGGCTCTCTCTCTCTCTCTCTCTCTCTCTCTCTCTCTCTCTCTCTCAAAACACAAGGAGTCATTTAATGAAGCTGAGTGGAAGAGATTTAAGACAGACCTAAGAAAGCACCTAATTAACTTGTGGGATTCATTAGCATATGACACAGTGATAGCAAATTAAAAAGTACTGCATAAATCCATGGAAGAAATAATGCTTAGGACCATCCAATGCAGATGAGTGCTCAACAAGGGAAAAAGAGATGCCAAATGTTCAAGTTTCCTTTAGAAAAGGTCAATAAATATGAAACATTATTTCTGGTATATATGGATAATCAAAGATTGCCATAAATTCAAGGTGTTAGTAACAACTTACAAAGTCCTACATGGCTTGGGTCCAGGGTAGTTGCGGGAATGCCTCCTGCCAGCATCACATTCCAATCACCTGGTACACTCCCACAGGCAGGGCCTCCTTGGGATACCATCGGTTAGGCATTGTTGACTGGTGGTGCCCAGGGGTAGGGCCTTCTCTGTGAGAGCACCTGCCCTGTGGAACCAACTCCCTGTGGACCTCCGCTTGGCCCCCGATCTCCGCTCCTTCTGCCAGGACCTGAAGACCTGGCTGTTCCAACAGGCCAGTCTGGACTGACCTCGGGGGGTGTGGGTTGGTTTTTAGTATTTGGTTTAATTAATTTTAAATTTTGTATAATACTGATTAGGCTTGTATTTGTTTAATGATTTTTTATTGTAATTTGTACTGGGTTTCTTTTACTGTTTGCTGCCCTGAGTCCTTAGGGAGAGAGGGCAGCATACAAGTCTAATAAAATAAATAAATAATAATAATAATAAAGAAGTCAGGGTGTGCTTCAAAGATTATAGAAAGATCTTTGATTGTTTCAATCATTTCAAGCCACTGAATACGCTTTAAAAAACAGGAAACCCAGAAAACTCATTGTCTTCAGGAGAAACCAACATACAAATCAGCTCATTACAGACAAAATATAGTGAAACAATCTGGCTCCAAGTTGGTAAAGGAGTTCATACTATGCTATGCTATGCTATGCTATGCTATGCTATGCTATGCTATGCTATATACTATACTATACTATACTATACTATACTATACTATACTATACCATACTATACTATATACTATACTATACACTATACTATACTACTATACTATACTACTATACTATATACTATACTATACTGTACTCTCTCTGATCTCTGATCTCTCAATCATCTATCTATATCTGTCTGTCTGTCTGTCTGTCCATCCATCCAGCCATCCACCCATCCATCCATCCATCCATCCATCCATCCATCCATCCATCCATCCCATCTAAACTGGACTGGAAGAAGATAAGCATAATTTTAAGGGAAAGAAAGAAATATTAACACCCTGTACTTTGCTGATGACACCACACTGAAATCTAAAATGCAAAGGATTTGCAAGCTCCATTAAAAAAAGATCAAGGAACAGAGTGAAAAATGGGAATATGATGAAGAAGTCTAATCTAATGAAAGCAGCCTGCCTTGAAGGTGACAATGAAAATACCAAGGCAGTGAACAATTTGCTCTTTAGGATCAACCATTTATACTGATTAGGATCAATCAACGCTAAAGAAATAAGTAGTTTAAAAACTAGCACTTATTAGAGCAACAATGAAGACTTTGAAAAAAAACATATTCATGTGCCCTGATGCATCTATATCTACAAACACCAAGGTTTTGCAAGCAGTGGTATTCCTGGCAATATCCTATAGAAACAAAATTTGGACTTTGAAGAAGCAGAATGGAAAGAGTACTGACACTGTACCTTAGGTGTTGGAGAAGATTTCTGAGAATACAGCCAAGGAAAGAAACAAATACGTCATTGAACAAATCAATCCAGAGTTCTCAATTTATTATTATTTGCACTTATTATTGTACTTTGAACATGTTATGTGAAGACCTAACTGTCTTGAGAAGGTCCTAATGATGGGAAACGTAGGAGGAAAGAAAAAGAGCAGTAAGAAGGATGGACTCAGTTATAATGGCAAAGGGTATACTACTGACAAATCTGAAAGACCACACTGGGGACAGATCACCATGGACATCATATATATGGCTGCTAAGAATCAATAATAATTTGATGTCACATAATCAATTATGACTGATAGCCTTGACAACTTTACTAATGACTGATAGCCTTGACAACTTTATGTCATGGAACATTCCTCTAGATTGCCATCAAATGCAAGGGATTGAAAAAGGGGGGGAAACAGTTTTGTGAAGCAGTCTCTTTTATTGGCTGACAACTCAAACCGGCAAGAATTTTGTTCTGATGACCTTAATCTTAACCCATTCCTTCATCACTTTAACACACTGCTTATAGTCCCACCCTCAGAGACAATGCATAATAAGTCCACTTCTTTCATTATTGAAATGTTTGCAGAGTGTTATCACACACCTCAGTCATTACATCTGTAGGTTACAAAGATTCTTTAACCATTTCTTACAGGGCATGGTTTCTAGATCCATCATCATCTTGGTAGTTCTTCTCTGAACATGGTCCAATGTTAACAGTCCTTTTTGAAGTGGAGCCATTAATGAGAACACTTTGGGTGATATCATCCAGCCAACTGACACATTTAGCCCATATTTACCATTTTATTGAGGAAAATATCATGAAAGAGAAAACCTGTGATAGGCTTTCTCTTTCCAATAGCATTCTCATCCAAATTCACAACTATGGGTATTTCCAGGAGAATCAGGGGGAGATAGCAAGAACTGTTGTGCATATCATGTCATCAGGCAAATTATGCGAATGACATATTGAACATTTTTGTGTAATGAGATGACTGACATACATTTCACAATTTATATCATTTATGCAGTGGCATTTGGTGCATGTGACATCATTGTGGCTTTTATTGAATGCCATAAGGCTCTGACAAAGAAGACTGGAACACAATGGGAGATCCGGTTTGAGCCTCTTCAGCGACGGATGCGAAATCCGTGATCGTGCGCGGTTTCGATCCGTGCTCATTGCTGGAGACCCCGAGCCGCTTGGCTCAGGGGTTAAAACCACCCCGTAGAGGTGGTGAAGACGGGGGAGCTGACGGCAGGAGTGAGGAGAGCCGCATCTCTCCTCCTCAGCCGATCTTTCCCTTTCCCAAAGGCAGCGCAGCGGTGGTCAGAAATGGCCACCTCAAAGAAGACCCCAAGCGGACAAGTTTGTGCAGGAGGAAGTGATTAAGAGAAAGTGTGGTGATCCAGGCTGATATTGAAACATCTACTAAGGTACCTGGTTTTGAACAGTGGGAAACAGTAACAACTTTTTAAAAAGAGAAGGAAAACAGTGGGTGAAAGTGAAAAGCCAGTTTGTCGCTTTTTTTCCCCTCTTCCTCTTTGATGTTAATAGTTTTGAATGACAAAGAATATTGAGACGGCTTGGATGGATACAAATACACTTGGACATTAACAGGCTTTTTATATAGCTGGAAATAATCTGCCAAGTGTTAAAGACCTTTGAGAGACTTTAATATTTTTTCTATAAAAGAAGAGAAAGGAAGCAATAGAGGAAGAGAGGAAAAAGTGAAAGGAGGGTGTGTCTGGAGACTGAGGATACTACCCAGACTTAAAAGAACAGAGAGTGGATTGGCAACAGGGAAAGATATACTTTAAAATACATTCTATTTGGAACTTTGTTGCAAGCCTAAGCCCCTGAAAAGGGAAAGTGTTTTAAAGAAATAAGAAACAACTTTGGATACTTGGAGGACTTTCTTTTATGGACAGAAGATACTAAGCTGATTAAAGCTAACTGGGAACTGTTTTGAAGAAAAAGGGGAAACCCCTTTAAAATGTTAATACCCATGGAAGAATCAAGAATGTTATTTAAACAACTTAAAGAAGAGCTACAATTGATAAAAATGGAGGTTCTGAAATATATGCAACAACAGGAAATATCGGTGGAACAAGAAGGGCGGAACAAAGAAGAGGAAGCCATTTTAAAGAATCAAACAATTGTTAAAAAGCGAAAGGGGAAAAAAGGGAAAAGAGGGAAGAGAGTTAAGACTTTAAGATTTGAAGCAACAATTAAAAAAGTATAATTACAATGCTACAAGGAAAACCAAGAGACAGGATTCCAGAAGGAGAATTAATTAGAAAAGTGAATAGCGAGATAAGGAAGGAAAAGGGGGGCAGGAAAAAAAAGGGGGAAGCCGTAAATGGAAACAAGATATACAGAAACAAGAGAAGTATACCAGGTTTAGAGAATTTATTTATTTATTTGGACACCGAGATAATGGTTAAATAAATCAAATTAATTAAAGAAATCTGCAAGGGTACATGAGCTGCAGGGTTATTTTAGAAACAGATAGAAGCTAGAAGTTTTAGAGGATCAATATGATGTGTATTTCCTTTCCTTTTTTAAGGTCATTATGATAAAAATATTTTATGGGAATGGATAAATAAGATAGATATGGTAATTAGCGCTTGAATTGAATTGAAATGGGAATAATTAGCTTATTTACAATGGTTATATACATTTATAATATCTTTACTTTATACTGTTAAAAAGTGTAATAAATAAAAATGAATGTGCCAAGCAGAAATGGATCAGTAATAGAGATTTTATTAAAATTGAGGTGTAATGGAAACAGTAATGCTAAAGGAGAAATATAAATGTTAAACAATGATGGGTAAAAGAAAGATGGGGTATTATCCTCTGAAATAATAATTACAGGGTAATATATGTCTTATAAGAAATATAAGATTGTAAACATTATAGATAAAAGTGTATTAAAAACTGAATGGAAAATATTGCAGGAGAATAAAGGAAAATAGTATAAATTGTTATGATAATTGGGATAGAACACATGAAGTGTGTTAAAAATTGAAATTATATTTGTATGGAAAAGGGAAGGTTTGGACATGCACTGTTCTCAAAAAAAGAATTTTTATGTTTTTGTTTGTTTGTAATAATGTAATAGTGGTTTGCCTATACCGTATATTCAGGGGCCGGGAATGGTGGTGATATGATAAAGCGAAATGTAGTAAGGAAAATTAATTTACTAATATGGAATATTTTGTATTCAATGATATTGGAGAAGATGAGACACAATCTACCGGCACACTGTATACTGAGTTTGTACTCTTGTCAAATAATAAAAAAAATATTGTTTTAAAAAAAAAGACTGGAACACAATGGAGAGAAAGAACAAGGAAGACTTTCTTTAGGTCTCATGAAAAAAAGAGAAATAGGGTGTTCCCCCTATCCCCACTCCACAGGGGACTTGGGTGTGCAAATAGGATGATTCAGAATCAATTCCCACCTTTTTAAAACTTCCTCTGACACCTTTACACCTGTGTTATTACAAGGAGACAAAAAGAGAAATAACATATTTGGCAAATTAAAAGCAGGCAGCCGACTATGTGCACTATAAATACAAAGCATTGAAGTGGTGTTCCAATACCCAGACCCAATGCAGCAAAGTTGGCTTAGTGCCTCTTTTAGACCCTGGGGAGACAGCGGCTGTTGATATGATGAAAATATCATGATACACCCCCAACATCAATTGCTTGATTCTTATTAGCCTTATCCTTATGAGCAGGCTGTTCACTGTTCTGGACAATATGAATCACAAGGGCATTAAGACGTTGGTCCGAAGGGCTTCTTCTGAGTCATTTCTCTATTTATCATGACCTGTATGTGCATGTGATACAATATCTTAATGGTGCAGAAGCTGGAAAGCTTAAGCTTTTTTTTCTTTGTTTGTTTTCTGCATCAGAAATTCATAGCGAATTTTTGTGTGTCTGTGTGTTTGCCAACACATTCTGGTTTATGTTCACAAAGAACCCACAAAATGGGAAACAGATGCAAGCTTTAAATAAAACATCAGAAAATAAATAGAAATAGATAGAAAGAACAAAAGAAAGAAATATGGAGGGAGAGAAAGAAAGAAAGAAAGAGCAAGCAAACAAGCAAGCAAGCAAGCAAGCAAGCAAGCAAGCAAGCAAGCAAGCAAGCCTGTCATTCATATCTGCCTGAGATGCTTGGGATGTGAATGTGACAGTGATTCATAACTAGTCTTGCAGGCATGTGCACAAATCTGTCCAGGTGGGAAGGAACCATTCTAGGTGTGGAATAAAAAAGACAGACCAAAGATTTACAGTCTCAAGTTGTATTCTGGAGGGAAGAACAAGATACAAATTCATTTTTAGGAATGGATATTTTTCATGGCTTCCTTTAACTTTGTAAGCCACTTACTATCTATAGCTAGGTGCTATTTTCTAGATCACTCACTCAAGAAATGGTATGTCTTCACAATGGAACATAATACTATAATATAAAGAGAAACAATAATTTTTCCATAGCCACACTTAATGTCAATTAAATTTGTACCCCATATTTTATGTACATCAATACATAAGGAGGCTTAGAAAAACATCTATGATGGACAGTATGAGGAAGCTTATGTGAATTCAGGACAACTTTTTTTTAAATAATCAAGAGACTCAAAGAAATTATAATTCTTAAAAAGTTCTGGGTTGGAAATATTATAAATTCTTATTTACACTACTATTGTTTACTTTTCTGGAAACTGGATTTCTGAATTTTGTTTTAAGAGGCAGTTATTATTGGGGATATGATAAGAAGATAATATGTATGGCAATGAAAAATTGTAAAAATCTACAAATTGTAATTTTTTTGAAAGAATTGGCAAGAATAATAACAAGATCTTTTGTTTATTTTCTCCTGTCTAGAATATATAGAGATTAGATATTTTTAAGAAGAAAAGTTGGGGAACATGGTTAAAGGGAGAAGAATTCCCTGCACAGAAGACCATTAAGATTTCATGAATTCTGACTGAGTATATAGGTAGTTTAGTTTAGTTTAGTTTACTTTATTGTCATTGCACCTGGTACGACAAAATCAAACACCATCTTCAGTGCACATCATGACCATGAAAATATACACAAACACACATCCTTCACACTCCACACATTGAACCAAAACCCCCGACACTGCACCAACACTGCATTATACAGTAGAATTCCAAAGAACTGCCAGATGGTAATAGTTAAAAAAAAGGGTTCCTAGGATGAGATGGATCTTTGAGAATGTTTTGAACTTTCTTAAGGCAGCAGGAGCTATAAAGCTCTTCCAAAGAGGGGAGAGGGCAGCCAATGATCTTTTGGGCAATGACATTAAACCTCTGGAGTGCTTTCCTATCTTCCACTGTGCAATTGGCAAACCATACAGAGGTGCAGTAAGTTAAAATGCTCTCTATGGTGCAGTGATAGAAGGTCACCAGCAGATTTCCATTCATTTGTTGTTTTCTGAGAAGTCTCAGGTAGTATTATCTCTGCTGGGCCCTTTTGACCAGTGCTGCAATGTGAGCACCCCAGGTCAGGTCCTCTTTTATGGTAACACCCAGAAACTTAAAACTGGCCACTTGCTCCACTCGGTCTCCATTGATAAGCAAGGGCTGGATGTCTGATCTGTTCCTTCTATAGTCCTTTTACATTCCCAGTTGGGACCAGAATTTCCATCATAAGTCTTTGCAGTTGTAAGTTGAGTTGGACCCAATTTTATGACAATTTTACAGCAGTTGTTAAGTGAAGAATGGAGTGGTTAAGTGAATCATGTGGCATTTTTTTAAAAAAATCCAGCTTCTCCAGTTGGTGTTTTGCTGGAAGTCATCAAAAAGGTTACAAATTGTGATCATGTGATTGCAAGATGTTACAGCTGTTGTAAATGCAAGCTGGCTGCCAAGTGTGGAATTGTGATGGTGTGATAAGGAAGATGGTGTGACAGTCATTAAATATGGATACAGGTTGTAAGTCACTTTTTCCAAGGCTTTTGTAACTTTGAACCATTATTAAATGAATAGTCCAAAGTCAAGAACTACCTGCAATTTATTGACAGGTATTCTAGTGTCAAACACTGAAAGTATTCAAACTTGGTAACCTAAAGATAAATATATTTATTATGGTACAACTTCTAGGAGCATTTCATTAAACAAAGGCCTGAAAAATATCTGGAGTTCTCCATATTTTAGGGTCAAAATGTATGACTAAAATTTTGAGATTGCTAGGGAGATATTTTGGCGGACATGGTAAGAAAGAAAGAAAAAGAAAGAAATATTTCATTACAAACCAATTGGTGAGAACTGAGAGCCTCAACTCCAAGAAAAAATCATTCAGACCAGAAACTGAGTTTGAGTATTACAATAAATATAATTTCTTCTCTATCCCAAAGTTATCAGACGTGGCTTTCAAAAACTATAGAATGCATTGTGATAAACCTTCATTGGGTGTTCATCAGGAGAAGTGGGAGCCAACACAAGCTTCTTGCTCCCTCTTAGGGGGCACACCTTACATCTGTTTACACTGAACATACAAAAGAGTTCATAGAAGCTCTTGTTTCCAGTACATATTCCTGTCAAATGATCTCCAAGACAAATTCTAGAGAGTAACTAAATACTAATACTCCAATCTATCAACATCAGAAGAAATTTTGTCTGGAAGGATATGATTAGTGAACTGACAAAGATTATTTTAAATTCTTGTTTGCATCTTTGCCAGTTAACTAGGCTAAATCTCAGAGAAGCAAGCTTCCATTTTTATCTTGAGAAGAATAATTACCAGGTATCTGTAACTATTTATCTCTTTTAGACATTTGAATCAAAGTTGTTGAAGCTAAAGAAAAAATCTTTCCAGCCTGTGAAAACTTTTGTTCTTTTTGTCACAACATTTTTGACATGCAAGATATATCATCATCCATGTCAATTTTGTGAGCTACCTTACTTTACCTGTTGACTGATCTAGTGAAATAATGATGTACAAAAAACTATTCAGAGGATTGTGGCTTGCAGCCTGCCTAATCTAACTAGGCGTGAAGTTTGATCCTTCATTGGGCAGGATATCCTTTCTTCAAAACCATTGTTATGATATCATGTATGCAAGTTTCCATGTACAAATGCATCGAGTTTTTAGCTTTCAACATCTTAGCCAAGATTAAGTCCTAGAATCTGTTCACTTCTGCTGCTGTATCCCATTGAATCATCATGTTCAGTTTGAAGGAGCATTTTACACTTTCTGTCATCAGGAAGGGCACCTTGGGTACTACAATATCACAGATCTGCAGCAAACGATTGCTCATTTTTGATAAATGATTTTGGAAGTTAAAGTTCTGAAAGATTTGGAAGTTAAAGTTCTGAAAGATTAGTATAGGGCAGTGGTTATTATTATTTGTGTTGAGATTATTATAAAGCAAAATGTGTGTTCTCTTTTATTAACAGGACTAGTTTTAACTCCAACAGGCTGTTAAAAAAAACAAGAAGGAACTTTTTTTTGGTTGTATAATAACTGTACATGTTATGTGTTATGTATGCAGGTTTGAAATCATTGGCTTAGTTTGAATTGTTCTTGAAAAGTGTTAGAAATGATTGGTTTAAAAAGTGCAGGAAAACCCTGCACTCTGATTGGCTGTCAGCTGCGGCTGCCGGCTATAAGTAGCAGCCACAGCAAAGCCAGTCAGGTCCGTTCTGAGCTGTAGTCACTAATAAACTAAAGAGCTTGAAGCACTCCGTGTCTGTCTCTTCATGCAAACTTAACACTGGCGACGAAGGTGGGATTCCCCTGAAGAAGAAGGCAACGCGGAACAGAAGGAGAGCGAGATGGCTGCGCTGAACACCCCCCCAGCCCTGTTCAATCCGACAGCAGAAGACTGGGGGACGTATGCAGATAGTTTCCAAATGTATTTGGAGGGAAACGATCTTGCCGACATTTCCGAGAAGCGGAAGAGGGCGGTCTTTCTTACGCACTGCGGTCCGGCAGTTTTCAAGATGGCAAAGGCATTGGCGGGAGCTGCAGACGTGAAGGTAATGGACTAGCCTGACTTAGAAAAGCTGTTAAGAGCCCATTACGCCCCACAAGTATCGTGCCTCATTAAGAGACACGAGTTTTACCGTCGGGATCAAGGGGAAAGCGAAAACGTAAACGACTTCTTGGCAAGTTTAAGAGAAATTGGGGGTGCATGCGAATTTAACAGTTTAGAAGAGGCCATGCGCGATCGATTTGTTCTGGGCATTAAAGACAAGGTGCTACAGAGCAAGTTGTTAATGAAACCTAAGATCACGCTGAAGGAAGCAATAGAAGAAGCCTCTTCAGCAGAAGCTACCAAGTCCTCAGCAGCAGCCACGAAGAAAATTAACAAGGCCACAAGCCATCCTGATGTGGAAAAGTCCACAACTCATTGTGAGCAAATAGATTCTGAGTCAGTGAGGTGGAGGAAGGAATTTACAGACTCAGAATGGAGCGGAAAAAGAAAGACCTGGGAAGAAAGAGGCAAGATTTCTACTGCAGAGGTTGTGCGGGAAGCCACCCCGGCACTGAATGCAAGTTCCTAGATACCATCTGCCTCCGTTGTGAAAAAAGAGGACACCTAGCAAGAGTCTGCAAATCATCCAGAACTCCACCCAACAGAAGAAAGTTTGCTACAAGCAAAGACAAAGAATTCAAGCCTAACAATCTCAGTGAGAAAATGGGGTGCAGCACAGAAGCAAATGGGAAGAATGAAGCTCATCAAACAGTAATTATTGGTCATTCATCACCCTTAAGAAGTAGAAAAGTGCATGTCAAGGTACTTATTGAAGGAAGGCCTTGCCAAATGGAAGTGGACTCAGGCTCATACCTATCTATGGTGTCATGGGACACTATTCACAGACTTCTTCCCAACATCCAGAAGAAGCACTTCAAGAAGCAAGCATTGACTCTTAAAGACTACCAAGGGAACAAGATTCCAGTAGTTGGAACAAGAGAATTCAACATGAAATTCAAGGGCCACACCAAACGCCTACCACTGACCATCGTGGACAAGGATCACCCAAGCTTTCTGGGACTTGAGTGGTTCAATCCACTAGGCATCGAGGTGACTGGCATCAATCACGTGAGCAACACTGAATGGGAGGAGGCTTTGAAGTCTGAGTTTCCAGAGGTCTTCAGCGAAGGATTGGGCAAGTATATGGGGACCCCTATCACTTTCAATCTAGATCCCAAGATGCCACCAATTCGCTTAAAGCCCAGAAGGGTCCCATTTGCCTTAAAGGAAAAAAATTGATGCACAATTAGATAAACTAATAGCCTAAGGGGTTTTAGAGCCCACTGATCACTCCAGGTGGGAGACACCCATAGTTACATCAGTCAAGGCTGATGGCTCTGTGAGAATCTGCGGAGACTACAACAGAGCGCATATCCAGTTCCAGTAGTGCATCATTTATTACACTCTCTTGGAGAGGGCACAGTTTTTGCCAAGTTGGACCTGGCACAGGCATATCAACAATTAACAGTTGATGATGCCACTGCTGAAGCCCAAACCATTGTGACCCATAGAGGTGCCTTCAAATGCAAAAGGTTGCAATTTGGAGTAAGCGTGGCACCAGGCATCTTCCAAAGCCTTATGGAAAGAATGTTACAAGGGTTGCCAGGGGTGGTGCCCTATTTTGATGACGTTTTAATTTCTGCTGAAAATGACACTCAGTTACACGAGAGACTCAGGGAAGTCTTAACTAGATCCAAAAAAGCAGGGTTAAAAGTCAAAGAAGAAAAATGCTCACTTAGAACAGATAAAGTGGAATTCTTGGGTTACATGATTGATAAATATGGCATCCACCCCACAGAGGCAAAAGTTCAGGCAATCAAAGAAGCCCTCAGGCCAGAATGCAAAAAAGATTTGCAAGCATTCTTGGGACTCATTAACTTCTATCATATGTTTCTACCTCAGAAGGCAACCATTGCAGAACCCCTACATAGGTTGCTGGACAAAAAATCTGCATGGGGAGGAAGGAACAAGCTGCATTTAACAATATCAAGAGACAAATCACGTCTGATGCTGTGCTGATACAGTTCTCTGAGAACTTTCCTGTTGTTCTGACTTGTGATGCCTCCCCTTTTGGAGTGGGGGGTGGTGGTATTGAGCCACATGCTTCCCAGTGGAAGGGAAGCTCCTATTGCATTTTACTCTCGCACCTTGACTAAAGCAGAGAGAAACTACAGCCAACTGGACAAGGAAGCTTTGGCAATTGTAGCAGCTGTCAAGAAATTCCATGAGTATCTATATGGGAGAACATTTACTGTTGTCACAGATCACAAACCTCTTTTAGGCATTGTGGCAGGAGACAAACCAATGCCCACGATCCTGTCACCAAGAATGCTGAGATGGACTGAATTTCTTGCTGCTTATTCATACAAACTGATCCACAGACCTGGTAAAGACATTGGGCATGCAGATGCTCTGAGTCGCTGCCCACTTCCTTCGCACATAGAGGTCCCTGTTCCTGAGACTCACACCTTTTTTCTAGAAACTGTTGCCAAGCTTCCAGTACATGCTGCTGAAATTGCCAGAGAGACTGCCAAAGACACTTTATTGGCTCCTGTTATAGGCTGGATTAAGAAAGGTTGGCCACTTCAAGATCTACCTCAACTTGCCCAACCTTTTAAATCCAGGCAAACTGAATTATCTGTATTAAGAGGATGTATTTTGTGGGGTAACAGGGTGGTTATTCCTGCAAAACTACAGAAAGAGGTTTTGGAAATGTTACATGAGGGTCATCCGGGAATTGTCAAAATGAAGGGATTGGCCAGGAGTTATGTATGGTAGCCAGGTATTGACAAAATGGTTGAAAACTGGGTTGCATCTTGTCCCAACTGTCAGGTAGTCAGGCCTGCCCCACCTCTCGCCCCCACACAGGAATGGGAATGTCCCAGGGGCCCATGGTCCAGGACTCACATTGATTTTGCTGGCCCTACCAAAGGGCACACTTTCCTTATTATAGTAGATGCATATTCCAAATGGCTAGAGGTTATCCCTATGGCATCCACCACAACTGAAGCTGTCATCAAACAGCTTAAAAAGCTTTTTGTAACTCACGGGTTACCTGATGTGCTTGTTTCTGACAATGGCCCTCAATTTACATCCAACCTTTTTGAATCATATCTAGCACAGCAGGGTATCAGACATGCCCTGACAGCCCCTGGGCATCCTTCAGCTAACGGCCAGGCTGAACGTATGGTACGATTTACCAAGGAAAAACTTCAGCAATTGGGTCCAGGGGATATCACTGAGAGAATTGAAAAACTTCTCAGTGTTCAGCATATCACTCCCAACCCCTCAACTAATTTAACCCCAGCTAAATTGTTGATGGGTAGGAAACTCAGGTCTCCCCTTGACCGCCTTCATCCCACTTACGCACCCAATGCACCACTAGATTCCACTAGTAAAATTCGCACATTCACTGTGGGTGATTCTGTTTATGCTAAGAACCTTATGGGTGAACCATTATGGATTCCTGCTGAGATAACCCAAATCACGGGCCCCAGGTCTTACAGGGTACAAACGGAGGATGGTGTCCTCTGGAGCAGGCACATTGATCAGCTAAGATCCAGACTACCTCAGGAGCATCGCCATTGCTCCTCTCTGGTTCCCATACCTACTGCCTCTTCTAGGGGGGGAGGGGAGGATTATGAGGATAATCAGCAAGCTAGAATCAACCCCATGTGTAACGAGCTAACATGACAGGAATCACCCCAAAACCTGTCACAGTGCCAACAACCATTTTTACAAATGGAAGATTACACACCATTACCTAATTTAGGTGCTGACATTGGGTTGGAGATGGATTGGGAGGAGAGACCAGGTTGTAGTAACCAAACTGGTTCTACCATTTCTAGAAGTCCAAGTAAGGAAATGTCAACAGACACATTTCCTCTCTCACAAGGTGAGAACCTTAAAACATCTGAACCACTTAGGTCTCAACGTACACATAAGAGCCCCACCTATTTAAAAGAATACATTAGATAGATGGGGTTTGAGTATGGACTGAACCTAGTGGGGAGGGGTGTTATGTATGCAGGTTTGAAATCATTGGTTTAGTTTGAATTGTTCTTGAAAAATGTTAGAAATGATTGGTTTAAAAAGTGCAGGAAAACCCTGCACACTGATTGGCTGTCAGCTGCGGCTGCCGGCTATAAGTAGCAGCCGTAGCAAAGCCAGTCGGGTCCGTTCAGAGCTGTAGTCACTAATAAACTAAAGAGCTTGAAGCACTCCGCGTCTGTCTCTTCATGCAAACTTAACATTATGCATATTTTCTCTATCTATTTAATTTTTGTTTTCATTTTTTTTCATTACATTTTACATCAAACCTCAGAATCAGCAGCTAAGCAGCTAAGCTGGGACACAATCCTTCTATCTCATAAATTGATTTATATTGTCTATGATCATTTTCACTTTTGGGCAATTTTTACTGCTCCAAATCCTTAAATGTGACAGTTCTATGATTACAGAGCATAGAAATGGCATAAAACAGTAGAGCAATTTGATTAACAGAACGGGAGTGCTTGTTGGAGGGCGATTTAGTACTCTGTAATAAATCACTTGCCCCAAACAATTATTCCACTTTACTGGTCCCATTCATCTTAGACTGGACTCACAACCTGAATGTTCTGATATGAAAAATTTAACACACTTTTACATTATAGAGCTTTCATTTTTGCAGTTATGCAGGCTGGTTCTTGCTGCTGTGGGGTGGGGGGCAGAAATAAATATGTAAAATTGCTGCAATCTTTTCTAAACTGGTATAGTGAAACCATGCTTTTAGTTCAGGATCCAATAAATAATTAACAGAAAATAATTTTACCATTTTAGCAAATGAGGGAAAGGTTTAAAATTATGCAACATCTTTTGCTCATAGAGACTATAACAGCAGTTATTTGGAAATTACAATTTTATATTTGAAAATCATAACAAGTCATGCGCCTGAGATTTATATGCTGATATACTGATTATATATTTTATACATGGGTGAACAATAAACATTTTGTCTCATTAGGTTATCTAATATATATTTCAAGTAACTTACGCTAGTGCTTAACAGATCTGAGTTTGTTGATCTCATACTTTCAGTGAAAAGAACTGCAGCATACTTTCGGAAGGCACCATAAACTAATCAGCAGCAGCTTTTTAGGAGCCATCATTTAATCAAGGCAACATAAATAATTTTCATGCAGCATAAATGAGTAAAACCTCAGGTTTCTGGAGATCAAAGACAAAAACGTTAAAAAGGTCCACAGGAGAGATGTTGGCTTTGTGTTTAATTGAATTTCCCTTTGAGGTTGACATTTGTTTCTACCCTACAAAAGAATTCTTCTAACAGCTCACAGAAATCTACTAAGCTGGTAACGGTTTTGCGGACAGTTGAGAGATGCTTTATCCTGGGTTATGATATCACACCTGTAATGCTTGTTCAGAACATATTTCCACATGCATGTCATGGGTGTTTTGTCATTGGTGTTTTGTGTGCAGATACATGTATATAGTTTGGCATCCAAGTGAACCCAAACAATGTCATAGCACATGATATTATGAGAATGATGATCCTCGTCACTATTGGTCTGCTGTCTTTTATGATTTTGATTACAAAATATTAGAGGAATAAGATCTTTTGAATAGAAACGTGGGTGCCAAATACCTCTATTGTGAACTGGTGAAGCCAAGCTTCTTTCTAGAAGATGGAACTTTCTGTGAGGCAGAGAAACTGCATCCTACTAAAGCAACATTTTTTTTGTTTTTGCCAATCTATTGTTTTTCTAGGAAGAGATGGATAAGAAATTAATTCATACAGAACTAATTATATAAATTCACTATATTTAGACCTCTTGGTTAAAAAGTTCCTGAGAACAAGAATATGTATATTTCTGGTTCCAAAAATGAATACATTCAGAAAAAATTGAATGCAATGTGCACATGGTATAAAAATATGGGGGAAACCATTGATTTTTTTTAAAGTTTGCAAAACTGAGAACTTGTCACATTCATTTAGTCTTAGTTTTAAATATTATAAATGGTTAACTTTTGAACTGAAGATCTGGAATTTACTTTTCACTAAATATGATAGAGGGGACATACAGACATATATCACAGACTTGAAAGTAGCATTGTACTTGCTAATTTTTAACATAATTCCTCGAATTTATCTCAATTCCAAACTAGTTCTCTCTGAAGATATTTAGCCCTTTTGAACTTCTGTGAGTGATTTTGCAGCAAAGAAGATTACACAAAAGTGCTTTCTCTCTCAATCTCTCTCTCTACCCCCACCACATATGTGTGCATGTGGGTGTGATATTATGCTTTTACTGTTTCATAGAAATGCTAAAATGAGAGGAAGAAAAGGAGGAAAAGTTAAGTGACTGAAAGTTTTGTCTGTTTTATAAAGGCAATCCTTCTACCAGGGATTTCAATTATAGTTTTTGGGAAAAGAGGTAGAGGCATAACAAAATGCTTTGTAGTATTGTTGTCCATCATCTTTGAGAAAACTTGACCCACAAATGTGAATGCCTACTACTTTTCCATATTTGACAGAAGTTTTTTTTTAAATCAAGAGGTGCTTTTACAATGTGTGCAGTTTTCACAGAAATTGATTCCTGCTAATGGCGGAGATGAAACCTCTTTACTATAAAAACATTAGATTTCTTTGAACTCTTTCTTCTTTTGTCAGAAATTTGGCATCCCTACTGTAAATGTCAACTAATTCCAGACCCTTTCAAAAGTAACTATTTTATTTTTTCTGCTTTCTTTTTTTTAAGCCTTAGGTTAAAGGACTGCTTTCTGAACATCTATAACCAATATTAATCATTTTTAAATCCTCCCAATTTTCATTTGAGGATTGTTGAAATGCCATTGATCTCATGAATTATACCTAAGTAGTTTCATACAATTGTGCTACTCACTGCTTAAAAGCTATGTTCTAAACTTTTATAAGGGATGTCTGCCTTTTTCCATAAATTTTCTTTTATTGAAACATATATTCAATTAGAAAAAATCTCTCAGCATTGTAATATTACAGTACAGTGCTGTACTTGAATGGTAGGCAAAGGCTTTTCACAATGAGCATCACAGTTTCAGAAGAAATTTTGTAGTTCATTTGGACATAGTGCATCCTAACAGTTCCAATGGATAGCAAGAAAGGGTGTGTATTTGTACATTGTTCCATAATATTACTTTACAGCAGGGGTGTCCAACTCAATTTCATTGAGGGCTGCATCAAGTTGTGTTTGACCTCAGGAAGCTGGGGTGGGAGTGGCCAGGGTGGGCATGGCCAGCTTGATGTCACTCATGTTGGAGGCCAAGTGCTCTACCAGCAAAAATGGGCTTCTGAGCTCTGTTTTTTGTTGCACCAGCTTCCTGCAACCATCTGCCAGTGAAAATGGAGCTCGGAAGGGCTGATCCTTCACTGTTTCCAGGGTGGCCCCATGGGCCAGATCTAACCACCCCATGGGCTGGATCTAGCCCACTTGTCTTGAGTTTGACACCCCTGCTTTACAGTAATCTTTGTGATACCACCATTTTTAAGTGACTGTTTGAAATTACAATGGCACTGAAAAAAAGGTGACTTACAACCAGTCCTCACACTTACAATCCTTGCAGCATCCTCATACTCATATGATCAAAATTTGGGCTCTTAGAAACAAGCATGTATTTATGATGGTTGCAATCCCTGGGGTCATGTGATCCCCATTTGTGACTTTCCCAGCAAAGCAACAAGCAAAGTCAATGGTGTAATCTAGATTTGTTTAGTGACTGAATTATTCATTCAACAACTGCAATGATTCACTTAACAAGCATGACAAAAAGATTGTAAAATCAGGCATGATTCACTTAACAACTGCCTTGCTTAGCAGTGGAAATTTTGACTCCAACTGTGGTTGTAAGTTGAGGACTTACCTGTAAATCCACTCAGTTCTGGGGCTAGGGTGGGACCATTTTAATTTTTAACAAGATCAGATTTGTTTGAGGTTAAATATAGGCCACAAAAGGGAGGGGAACAGGCCATGTGAGGGAAGAGCCTTCTTTTGTTCCTGGTAGGCCTTTTCGAGGTAGTGATGCTAAGGATCAGCAAATGGATGTTATTCATTGGTGCTTCCAGAGACGAAGTTGCTGGAATATGGGACAATAGCAAGAACATGCAATGGGAATTGAATACTTTTGGGGTAAGTCCAACCAGGCTTTCTTTTCTTTCCCATGTTTCCCATGTCTGACCAATGGAAAAGAGGATCTATAAAGCTTGGCCAGTAGAGGACAAGGGATCATTAAATGTCAAACACGTCTTAAGGAAAGTGGACAAAAATTCCATATTTTCAAAATGGCTCACAATGGTATTGCACTGCTTGAATCACCAGTGAGATTATTTATGTGTAGAAGTGATTGGCTTCAATATATTATGTTGTGCTCACAATGCCGTGAAATTGGTCTTTATTGTTATTGCATTTATATCCTAACTTTTCTATGGCAGCTCATGGTAGCAGATGTGATCTCCCTCATTTTACTGTCATAATGATATGTAAATGATGAACTACATATTATGATACGTAATGTGAAATATGTAAAGTTGAAAAGAAGTGACTAGCCTTTCCCAATCTGAGAAGCAAAGAGTCTAAGAAAAAATGAGTAATGTAAGTCCCCTCAGCAGCTAAGCCTGACTATTAAGCTGCTAGAAGTCAGTTACCATGCAAAGAAAACAGGATTTAAATCCAAAGGTAAACACTTACAAATATACGCATACATTGCTAATCATTTAGATCCACAGAAGCTTATTTTTGTCATTCCTAGAACTACAATAAAAACTGGTTATTGTTCTTGAGATTTTGTGAAGAACAACTCAAGCCTTATTCTTGAGTTTTTGTGAAGAATCTTAAGTGCAGATTGGACTTTCTAGAGTAAGGATAGATGGAGTGAGTATAAGTTGATTCTCAGAGTCATGCAGCTGCCCTCTGCAGTTGTCATAGTTGCAAGATGGTGCTATATTCACACTTTTGCCCCCTTTTCCAAATTATTCTAAAGTCCTGCATAGTTCCAGAAACTATCTGATTTGAGATGATTACCACATTTGTGGCTTCTTTTTTTAGCTTTAAGAAAAGGCTGATTGGAGAGAGGACATAAGAAGCCTGGATCCTGCCTTAATAAGTTGTAGTGTCAGGCCAAGTTGCTTATAAGTTTTTTTTTTGTATAGAAAAGACACAGGATTTCTTAAAGGCAAAGAAAAGTAACAGCCATAGTGTTTGCATGTACATGGAGTCAAATATCTTGTCATATTTATATCTTATATAAACATAGGATGTATACTTTTCTGCCTTTAATTATAAGAAGAATTATTTCTTAGTTGTAGAATAGGCCACTAGAATTTGAGAATATTGTGTGAAACGAGATTTAGGTGGAATGAAGACAATGTGGTATTGCCACTGAGGTATTACATTAAACTGAGAAGAATCTGATTCAAATTTATCCTCAGCCATGGAAGTTCAGTAGTGACTCTGAGCCTGTCACTTCCTCTCAACCCAACCTATCTCATAGGCCAAGGCTGTCAAACTCCCACCCCGCGGGCTGGATGTGTCATGCGCCGGCCACACCCACATCCAGTTTAACAAAAGGGAAAACAGTTCCAATATTTTATATTATGACGCCATGATGATATGAGTTTGACACTACTGTCATAGGCTAACCTATCTGATAACATTATTAGGGCTGAAATTGGAGGGAAAAACACTAGGACAACAGCCTTGAATTCTTGAGACTATCACACACACATTCTTATTCATACACACCTAATATCTCTTACACGTATGCATATACAGGAGATCTTTTACACTTTCATGATTTCCTTCTCTCTTGTACACAAACAAATGCTCATGCAGACTTGCGTCCTCCAGGGGTGAGTTTATTTATTTATTTTATTTTATTTATTTTGTCAAAGCTTACAATACAATAGAAATAAGAATAAACATAAGTTTAAATATAAGAAACAGGAACTAATAATTGGGGACAATAGGACAGGGATGGTAGACACGATTGTGCGCTTATGCATGCCCCTTACAGACCTCTTAGGAATGGGGTGAGATCAATAGAGGTTAGTTTGAGGGTAAAGGAGTGGGGGTTTGAGCAAGTGACAACAGAATCAGGTAGTGAGTTCCAGACATTGACCACTCTGTTGCTGAAATTGTACTTCCTGCAATTTGGAGTGGTTTACATTAAGTTTATATCTGTTGTGTGCTCTTGTGTTGTTGTGGTTAAAGCTGAAATATTCATTAACTGATAAGACATTGTAACATATGATTTTATGTACTATGCTTAAGTCCAAACTTAGCCAATGTAATTCAAGGTTGTCTAAGCCTAGTCTGGTGGTATAGGGTATTCTGTTGCGAACAGAGGAATGTAGTACTCTTCTGGTAAAATACTTCTGGACTCACTCAATTGTATTTACGTCTGATATACAGTGTGGATTCCAGACAGCAGAGCTGAATTCAAGTATTGGTCTAGCAAATATTTTGAATGCCCTAGTTTGCAAATCAGTATTACCAGAGGAGAAGCTTTGTAAAATTAAATTTACAATTCTTAAAGCCTTTTTGGTAATACTGTTGCAGTGAGCTTTGGCACTTAGGTCATTCGATACGAGAACTCCAAGGTCCTTGACAGAGTGAGGATCATCAACAAGGTCATATCTGCCTAGCTTGTATTTGATATATAGATTTATTTGTCAATGTGTAGGACAGAGCATTTGTTAGTTGAGATTTGGAGTTGCCAACTGTTAGACCATTCAGACACATAATCAAGGTCTTTTTGAAGGTGTTGAATAGTTTTACATCATCAGCGAAGAGGACACAGTTGCTAATAAGGTGATCACAAAGGTCATTTATATAGCGTATAAAGAGTGTGGGTCCTAGAACGCTCCCTTGGAGACACCACTGATAACTGGTGCAGGGTTTGATAGGGCATTTCCTATTTTTACTATTTGTTGCCTGTTTGACAGAAAGGCAGTAATCCACTTGTGAAAGGATCTGGAAATGCTGTAAGAATTTAATTTTAATAGTAGTTTGTCATATACCACTGAGTCAAAGGCTTTGCAGAAGGCAATGTAAATTACATCTATTGCTTTACCCTGGTCAAGTAGTGTAGTCCATAAGTTTTTGCAGTGTAGAAGTTGAAAATTGCAGGACAATTTTTTTCTGAAACCAAATTGTTTATTGGAGAGTAAGTTGTTTATCCACTGGTGTTTTCAATTCTAGGTTGACAAAGTACGGACTGTTCTGACTGTTCTTCATTTTTAAAGAGCTATCTTAAATCCAGGCCCTAACTTTTCTGTAAATAATAATTCTTATTGTAGAAACCTATTATGCTAAGTCTTCATTATCTGAAGAAAGAGCAGCTTTCAGTTGCAGGATTCTCCCTAAGGTATCCTCTTTCAGAGGTCTCTTTGTAGTAAATCAGATCATCTATTACAAAAGAAATGGTACCAGAAAGAAAGATAGAGGAAGAAAGAACAAAACTTCCAAGAACTCCCTTCGTCTTCTTGATTAACATGTTGAAGATAAATACTTGATTATTAGGTGCAAGAGGGCAATGCTATTCAGTGTGCAATGCTTTACATTTCTCTCCTACAGTACACACAGAGCCAGAGTCAACTGCATTTAGATTTGTCATGCTAAGCCATGGTAGAAATCAAAGCCATTGAATCAGAACAGTGTGCACTTAATACCTGTTCAAATGTTAATTGGGAAAGAATGAATGGGTTATATCATTGAAACAAAGTTAAACACAGAAAAAAAAACCCATTGTGCTCTCTCCCTTTTAAAGAAAGTATTGTTGTATAAAAATTCAAGCAAATGTGTATGTAGTCTTCAATAATGTACTAAGAGCTAAATTATAGATTGGCTCCCCCTGAATGGCAATGACTTGAAAGAATGTGATTCACTTAAATTGCTCACTGTGACCCTTTCTCTACTACAGCGTTCCCATTAGGTCTTTTCAGAATATTTATATTCACTGGAAGTGCTGTTTGTGAACTGTTAATAAAAACTATGTGTTTTCCTAATGAAAAAGAATGTCAGTTGAAAGTTTTGAACTGAGTTTTTTTTACCTTGTTAATCGGAAGGTTTATGTTGGTTGGGCAGAAGCTATTACAGCATTTGGGGGAAGGGAGAAGAGTGGAGAATATTTAATAAATTGTAGTGGAGTTTGTTCATCTGATCTTAATAGTTCAAACAGGATCCCAAATATATTTTCGTAGCAGAAACTTAGACTACTTTTGGGAGATTTTCAGTCCCTGATACTTTTTCTTTTTTGCAATTTAATAAGTGAATATATGGGAGGTGAGTGGACTGGACTGGACTACTCTCCAGCTATCACTTACTTTCAGGAACACCTCTGAATTCCAAGGCATGTATAGAATATAGACTACAATAGCTGGTGGAATTCTGTGTGTCAGACTTATTTTGCATTTTAGTATTAAGACTCAACTGCCATTTTTGATTTAGATTTTTAAATTCTTCTTTTTCTTAGCCTTACTACTAAAATAATTTGAATCTCCAAGGTCCCAAATACAGCATAAAATGAGAGTCTGTCTACCTATCATCATATCAATTTACCTGTTATATAACTATCATATCCATCCATCCATCCATCCACCCATCCATCTAGGGCTTCATAACTGAGATGTTTAGAAACATGCATGGTATACAGAAATGGACAGGGAAAAGTTTTTTCCATCTTGCAAAACATAGTATCAGACATATCTTAGTGAAACTTATCAAAATAAAATCAATGCATAAGTGCAATAAAAATTGAAATACAATTTAGACCATACAAAAGAAAGTACTTCACACAGTGCAAAATTAACCTAGGGAATTAATGTCTACAAGATATGGCCATTATTTGAATGGATGTAAAAGAGGTGTAGATGAATTCATCAAAGATGTGTCTATTAAGGCCAACAGCCAGGGGTGGGATTTTATCAATTCTGACTGGTTCTATAGAACCTCTTGTTAACTTTCTAAGCAGTTCGGAGAACTGGTTATTAGAAGAAATCTCCTTTTGTTTTTTCCCACCCTTCTTGGCAGTATGCCTAACTTACTGTCTCCGAAGGAGGTTTTTTTTTTCTTTCCTGGTACTTTCTTAAAGGGAAAGGGTTGTTTTAAGCTTTTTACACTGCTGTTGGGAGGAAATACTTGCCTGGAAATACTTCCAGCTGGCATGCAATGATCAGCACTTTGAAGAAATAATTGAATAATGAAGCAGAGCTGCGGAAAGAAGCTTTTCAATGACAAGGAACCAAGTTGAGTGACATTCAGCAAGGCTTCTTGGCTAGCTAGAAAGATTGACATTCAAATGTGAGTTTACATACCCTTTCTGAGTTTTGGTCTAAAACTGGTTTTTGGTGAAGTTTAATTCTGTCCTTGGTGACATTTAATCCTGTGTTTATTGATGGGATGATTTTTCCTATTCAGCTTTGTTGGAAGGAAAAAGGTTAATTTCTGTTACTGAAAAGAAATTGGGTTAAGAAATCTGGCTAGTTCCTGTGTCTATTTGTTCTGGTAATTGGTTTAACAAGCAACAGCTACTGTTGTGATTTAATTATTTGTATTGTGTTTGAATTTTTTCCTGCCTCATGGTTTCTTTTTCTATCTGGGGAGGGGGCCTTCCTTCACTGCTTTAGTGGTATCTGGCACTGTTCTTTTGGGGTGTACTTCCAGGAGGCAGGTTGCAAGCTTGGCACTGATTTTTTTACTGCCTTTCTGGGGGGCATGTGACCTTTCCTTAAATCTGGATGATTTCTTTAGGATATCTTGTGAGGTGAGTGAGACCAGCTGGTGTCTTTAAGTGGTGCAAATGGATCTAAGGATTGCTTCTCCTGGGTGTGCTCTTTCTGGAGACCTCTCTGCTTTATGAGCAAGAGTTGGCTGCTGATAGTTATCATTGCATTTTAACTATTTTCATTCCTCAAAGTGCTCTGGCACTCTGCCTGATTTGTTATTCTGGCTTGGAGGTATTCTTAATCTAATGATTGGTATTTAGGGCAGCTTTTTGGAAGCAAAGAAGCTTTTTGTATTTTTGTACAGGTAATCCTTCACTTGCAACTGTTCATTTAGTGACTATTCAAAGTTACAATGGCACTGAAAAAAGTGACTAATGACTGTTTTTCACACTTACAACTATTGCAGCATCTCCACTGTCATGAGAGGCCAGTCGAGGAGAAGTGCCCCTTGATGTGAGTGATGTCGAGTTGGCCAGGCCCACCCAGTCACATGACTACTCAGCCACACCCACCAACTAAGCCACACCCACAGAACCAGTTGTTAAAAAATTTGAATCTCACCCCTGACAACAGCCTTCATGACTCAATGTTATCTGCAGGTAACATTCAGCAGATACCAATTGAAGGGGAACAATAGTAGAAGAGGGATATTGCTTGATCTCCTGTTTGAGAAGAGTTCAGAGATATCTGCCAGGTTGTTGCGAGAAATAATGTCTGAATTAAGATGGATTATCAGGACACGTTTTTACATACTTTTGCATTACATGTAAAACTTATTTTATGTTGAATTTTAGTCCAGGTGAATTCATGGATAGATCAATATAATTTTCTTAGCTATACTATTGAAGTGGTTTGCTGATCATTGTAGCCTGTTTCAGTTTTTAAGTGAAATCATTCATTTGATTAGGTTCTTGTTGCTTCTATTTCAAAACTAGGGAGGATCCAGTCCATTCTGCTGGACTCACAAATAAAATATATTTTTCCATTCCACAGATAAAGCCTTTTCCTTATACACAGAATAGGCACGTTATCAATTTGTCAGACATGCGATTCATATAAAAGTTGTTATTAAAATTCACTCATAGAGATCCAATATAAAACACCAACGCCCACCCAGATTTCTTCTGTTTCAAAAACATTTTAATTTGTTAGCTTTGCATCTATGGGTGGCCAAGTGAAACAGGATTGTTTAGATAGGTATGACAAGGAAGCACTAATAAACAAAGACAAGTTTTCTATTTAGGAAAGTGATGATCCTTGAGGGAATTAGATATGACACCACCATCTGTCTGATAGAAGGCTTGGACTTTGTACAGCACGTATAAAAGCAGAACATGGAGAATGCAGAGATTTCCTATTCTTCAACCTCCTCTACTGACTGCTGAATGCTATAGCATTGTAAAATGGTTGTCTAAGTTAAGCTGACAATCCAGTCATTTTCAGGAAAAACTCTAATTATTGAATCAGGCCACTAGATCTATCTAGCAATATCAATAGCACTTAGACTTAGACTTCACAGTACTTTTACATCCCTCTCTAAACAGTTTACAGAGTCAGCATATTGCCTCAAACAATCTGGGTCCTCATTTTACCCACTGTGGAAGGATGAAGGCTAGGTCAAACTTGAACCTGGTGAGATTCGTACAGCCAAATTGCAGCCAGCCGGAAGTCAGCAGAAGTAACCTGCAGTATTGCATTCTAACCACTGTGCCACCATGGCTCTGAGAGGAGATCATTTTGCAATTGTACCTAGAGATATTGGGAACTTAATCGATAACCTTTGGCAAACAAAAATATGCATGTACAGTTCTGCTAAACTACCATCCTTCCTTGTTACACCTTAGTTTAATGATTAAATTAGTTAAATTATTAAATTAGTTAGACCAGAAAAATGCTGCAGATATAGTATATTTAGACTTCAGCAAGGCATTTGACAAAGTAGACCACAACCTACTTTTTCTAAGCTGGAAAAAATGTGGGATAGACAGCATCACCACCAGACAGATTTTAACTGGCTGGTTTCAACCATGATCATTTATAGAATTTTTGGTCCAAAAATGGATTGTTTCTAAGAAAAGTGGCAAAATTGTATGGTAGCTTTAAAAAAAAACCAATTGTACATAAATGTAATTTATTTGTCCAAATAGACAATGTAGTAATGTCAGTTCCCCTGTCCCTCATCCTTGTTTTGCTCAGACCTTTATCATTCAGGATTAGTTTAACAAAGTTTGTCTGCCCATGCAACAGTATATGGATAATTCCCGCCCCCTCCATAATTCAAGAAGCTTTTGGAGTTCCTAGCTGTACCATGATTTTTGGCAGCAGTTTCAACTGATTGACCTGTACAGAATTTTGATTCTCTCTTTGTCTCAGTCTCTGTCTCTGTCTCTGTCTCTGTCTCTCTCTCTCTCCCTCTCACACACACACACAAATTGCATATTACTCACATCCTTTTTGTTGAACCACTGGAGGTTTGCAAGTATGGAATGATACTGACTGCAATTTGATTGGAGTGCCGGTAGGAACAAAGGGTTAACCCTTTTTAACCTATTTTCGTGGATTAGACCCAGGTCAAACCCTGCCCTTAGCTGGATATTTGTTTTATATAATATTATTATATGTGACCAACTTCATATCTAATTTGATTTAAAAGTGCTGATGGTGACCTTTCTTAATTTTGAGTCAGAAGCTCTGAAGGACTGCTTCCTCTTGCATGAAATCACATCGTCTTAAGATGCACATTATAGGTCTTAAAATTTGTACTGTAATGATTCTGCAGAAAATCATTGAGTATACTTTTGATCTCTCATCCAAAGACTCCACTCAACCACACTGTTCCCAGGTTTAAAAAATCTGAACTACTATTGAAATATTTTCTCCCTGATGGCGAATGTCTCTCATTCTCAAAGGCATAAATAACTATCTTCATCCTGATGCCCTTCATATTAACATATAACAGAATAACAGAGCTGGAAAGAACCTTGGAGATCTTCTAGTCCAACCCTTGCACAAGCAGGAGATGTGACAGCAATCTGGACAAATGGTGTAGAGTTTTCTGCTTGAGCCGGGGGTTGGATTAGAAGACCTGCAAGGTCCCTTCCAATTCTGTTATTCTGTTATAATTATAATTCTTTTCCCCAAATACTTAGAAATGTTTAACCCAAATAAATAATAAAGGAGGGTTTCCTCCAGGTAAATATAAGCACTACCTTGAGTTGCTTTTGATTCCTAGCAACTTCATGGACATTTTTTGGCAATAGTCCGGAAATTTCCATTGCCTTCTTCTGGAGTGCTTCTTCAGCTCCGCAGTCTAGAAATGGTAATAGGCACCAGCTTGATTGCAAGCCCTCCAATGCAGCCTAGAAACGTGTCGCTTGACCTAAAGAAAACTAATAAGGATACTTGTACATTATTTTAAGGTCAATTCTTGATGATTTGCCAAAACGAAATTGAAATTGACTCACAAATCTTACAAGACATTGCTATTTCAGATAACTTTTAATTTCAGTGAAATGAAAGGGTTACTCTTAAGCCATTTTTCCCCTCCGTGAAATTGATGCTGTTCTAATCTGTCTCTTCAAAAGAAAAGGGGGAGTGGTGTGCATGCCCGTGGGAGATTTGCCGAGTTATTTCCAATACAATGTCTGGGATGTGTAGGTGACGTGTAGGTGCCCTTCTGTTAAGTGAAGGTGAGTTTTTATGCATCAGGATTCTTGTGCTGCATAACAGACACCTGATTCTTAGAACTTTAATGAATAAAATACATTTAAAAGGGTTTTTTTTAAAAAAAGACTTCCATTTTTTAAAAGGATGGTTTTATTATTTTCTTTTTTTATTGCAGTTCAATCTTCAGAAATGTTTTATATCATTTTGGACAAGCTACTCCTGTATACCAAATGATTTTGCATTAATGTATATGTGGTCCCCTAGATTTATTTAGTTGAGAATATGCCACTTTGAATTCCAGATTTATTCAGATCTTCTGAACAGAATTAACCTAGGAAGCTAGGTGGTTTGCCTATCCCTATAAAGCATTCCCTTTAAGTAAATTTCCTTTCTAGTTTAGTTTTGAAACATGTTTTTCCTCATCTTTGCTCAAGTTCCTGCTTTCAGGAACTCTCACATGCACACACGGAACTCTTCTACCTCCAAGAAAGCAAAATAACAAATAAGTATATCTGTATAGACATTATGTTAGCAGTTAATGATTTAAACTTGCTAATGGATAACAACTTCAATTTGGCAAAAATGGATCAAGATAGCATTTTTGTGATACTGAAGCTCAGCTCAAGTATTTGTTCTGTGCTTCAAAGTTCTATACTATAGAGGTTTCTTTTTTAAAAAATTAATTTGCGAAGCAGATTAGATCATTAGAGATAAGTACTCCAAGTCATCAAAGTCAAGGACCTTGGAGTACTCATCTCAAATGATCTAAGTGGTAGAGCCCACTGTAACTACATAGCCAAAAAGGCATTAAGAGTTGTTAACCTAATCCTACATAGCTTTTTCTCTGGTAATATCACACTACTAAGTAGGGCATACAAAACATTTGCTAGACCAATACTTCAATACAGCTCATCAGTCTGGAACCCACATTACATATCTGATATTAACACAGTTGAGAAAGTCCAGGAATATTTCACAAGAAGAGTTCTCTACTCCTCTACTCATAGCAGAATACCTTATGCCACCAGACTTGAAATTCTAGACCTAGAAAACCTAGAACTACGCCGCCTTCAGTCCGATCTAAATATAGTATATAAAATCATACATTGCAATGTCCTACCTGTCAATGAATACTTCAGCTTCAACCATAACAATACAAGAGCACACAATAGATAAAAACTCAAAGTTAACAGCACCAAACTTGATTGCAGGAAATACGACTTCAGCAACAGAGTGGTCAATGTCTGGAATACTCTACTTGACTCTGTGGTTTCTTCCCCAAACCCCCAAACCTTCAACCTTAGACTGTTTACTATTGACCTCACCCCTTTCCTAAGAGGTCTGTAGGGGGCGTGCATAAGTGCACCAACGTGCCTACTGTCCTTGTCCTATTGTTTCTTTTTATTTTTCTTATATGTATCCATTTCATGTATTCATAACTATGTTTATACTTATACCTATTATCTTGTAAGCGATTGACAAATAATTAAATAAATAAATAGATGTCCATTATATATAGTTTTGTGAAAAACCCTCAGTTGATGAAATACTTCATTTTTTAAAAAAGCTGATCTCATAAAAAAGAGGTAGCGAGAAGATTCTTCCTCTCTAAAATGGATTAGAAAAGATTTGGTGGGGCTATTTATTTTATCCATGAGCCTTCAGATATACGCACCCCCTAGAAAAGGTAGTAATGTCACCCAACACTGGCTTATCAGGTTAGTGAGAAATAGGCCTTCAGCTGCTGTGGGGACAGTAGTTCTTTATCCCTGATTTAGGTAGGTTGGCATCTGCTTTCATTATATAACACAGAAGTTATATCTGTTTCAGTTGAAATGTTCTTGTTATTATGTAGCTTTGGGGTATATATATTTCCTCATTTGTAAGTGGTTACAGAGGGAATATATTTGTATATAGTATAACTCCCAACAACGTATCCTCAGTACTTTTATTTCTGTATTGACAATCCTAATAGACCAGGAAGGTTCCATGTTAGTGAAGAGTAAAAATATGAGAAAAAGAGAGAGAGAGAGAGAGAGAGAGAGAGACAGACAGACAGACAGACAGACAGACAGAGAGAGAGAGAGATAAAGACAGAGAGAAAGAGAAAGAGAAAGAGAGACAGAGAGACAGAGAGAAAGAGAGACACAGACAGACAGAGACAGAAAACTATCAGAAAAGGATTATGAAAAATAATGTATGTGGGCAAGTGGTAAACTATTACTACTATTACTTATGATTAATATAGTTGGTTATGCAATAAGCCAGATGTTATACTGGATTTATAATTTTGCCACATTATTATATCCTTCCCAAAGACTTGAGATAGGCAGATGTGGTTATTTCATCATAGAATATAAGCTGTTCCAAGTAAAGCTGCCTTTTGCAATTGATGTTGATTTTGTCAATGCCAATGATATTCAAGTAATACTCCAGTAGTTCTGTGATTGCACTCAAGACACTTATTATTATTGGCACTATCAAAGTTAAGAGATAAACAAACAGAAAAAGAAGATTTGGAAGAAGAAAAAGCTCAGGAAAGAAAAAAAAGTGAAAGTGTGAATAAGACAGAGAAAACAAATAGAAAAATATCAAACTTTCTTTGATAAAGATATGAATAAAAATACATCAAACTCTTACTCTAAGATTAATATTTGTCGGCATTATTTCTATAATCCCATGTAATTTTAATTATCAAATTCCAAAAAAATCAACATTTCATTTGTTTTGATTCAGTAAAAGTCCAAAAGTGGTTTTCAAGTAGAAATATAATCTGTCAGTGTCTTGTTTAATCAAAACTATCAGTTTCACATCAATTCCACCAGCATCCCATTCATTCTTCCATTGCAGGTATGTGTAACTCCTTCCATGCTTCAGCATATGAAAGTGTTGCTGCCATTATCATATATAAAAGCAAAGTTCCATAAGACATTTCCATATGTTTGTCCATTAAGCCCCCAAGAAAAGCCTCTGGTTTCAAATGTACATTAAAAACTTCTGCATCAAAATACACACTTGATCCAGTATTTCTAGCTTTGTTACATGCCCATCAAAGATAAAAAAAATAATGTTCTCTCAGCTTGATTACATTTTCAATACATATTTGAAATTCCCTTATACATTTTTGACCATTTATCTGATGTCATGTACCAATGACACATCATTTTATAAAAAAAATATCTGTAAGATTATAATTCAATTAAATTTTATAGTCATCACTATCATCATTATTCTATTTAGATGTATTGGGTGTCCAACTCCAAAGGACTCTCACACACAATCTCTTTCCTAAGACAAGCAAAAGAAAGCTTCAGTACATTTCTTATAAGATCACAGCTGATATGTCTTCATCTGACTTTCAGAATAAATTTGCTCCTGACATTTATTCAGCCCGCGTATGGTGTTTATTGCCTAGCAATTAGAACAGATATTAACTTAACATGTATTATCTTTCAAAAAATGTTTCTCATGAACAGATTCCCAAGAGCTCTTGCATTTTCTTTCGCTCTCACTTTCTTTGTCTTTCTACTCTGCCTCCTCCAGAGTCATCCACCCACCCACTTTTAAAATGTGCTTTCTCTTCAAGTGTAGAGTTCAGAAAACTGCATTGCAGGCATAAAAGCCAATTATTTGGGCAGAAACAGCCCTCCAAAATTATATTTTGAACCAAATAGCCTTTTAATTTTTGGAAACATTTTCTTTAATGGTTTAATCCAATCCAGTTCAGTGAAGGGGCTTCTTTCTTAATCACATGCTGTTCATCCTATCCAGTGGTGGGATTCAGCCAGTTCACACTGGTTCGAGAGAACTGTTGTTAAATTACCCTGTGTCCCCCCCCGCCACACGATCAAAATGGATTCTGGGCACTGCGCTGCAATGGAGAAATGGGCAATGGAACGGCAAGAGTGAGGGAAGATGGTTCTCCTCCTCCTCCCTTGTACTGGCCGCTTTGTTTCCACATGTGCAGCATCAATCCAATTGATTTAACAATAACTTTGCCCAAAATATTCATTCATTTTTGTGTGCATAAATGGTGGCTTGGATGCCATTGTGACTGTAGTGGACTTCTTTGATTGAAAAAAACCCTATTTCCTTTGTAGCTTGAAAACTTGGCTTTGCCATCTGGTCTGGGGAACAGAGAGTGACGTACACCCCATAAAATGATTGTACTGTTTGTGAATTACTGTGTTGTCCTGAGGACTGTGTTGAATGGTTTTAATCATTTTGAATTATGTTAATGTATTATACTGCTTGCATGGTTATTTTATTCACCGGATTTTTTTTGATATTGTTATATATTGTAAATGTGAGCTGCCCAGAGTCATGAATGAGACAAGCAGCAATATAAATTGAATAAATGCATGAATGTATAAATAAATATAGATTTTATAAATATAGGAAATGAAAATTTTCTATAAATAAAAGACACCTAAGTTACGAGGGTGAGGCAGACAAATATCTTGAGATATTAGGTGCACTTAAAACTTTTGTTTTAGAGCCAAATGCAACATTTAGGGTAAGAAGAAAATTGTTAGTTGGTGCAGTAACTGAAAATAGAGAAAATCAACAAACTGGATTTCTGGGCTGTTTTTAGAGTCACATACAGAATAAATTATACTAGTTAAACCTTAAGGTTAGTGAAGCATGAATGATAGCAACAAGGCCTGCTCTTTGGTTTTATTTAGTGGTAAATGCAGTCAATGCTTCAGCCAAAGTATTTCAACAGGGGATGTGCATTCATTTTGTTCATTAAATACAAAACCCAAGCTTTGCAGATATGCAGACGTCTTCCAAAGAATAATGAACCTTGCCAGATACAATGCATAAATTAAATTGCTTCCTACCAGGACTGCATTGGCTGCATCAAAGAGAGATATATCAAGATTATGAGAAATGATAATACCCCTTTATACTCCACTGGTAAGACCACACTTGGAGTACCACATCCACTAAACAAAAGGTTGTAAGTCAAAGACTACGTGTATAGCACTATACAACCAGAACAATTTTAAGAGGCTTGGGCTTTAACTCTCAGAATTCCCCAAGCAGCATCTTCAAGTTGTGAAACACTAATTTATTGGTTAAGTGGAGACTTTTTGAGTGTTTTGGAATGTTCCCTCCCAGACTTCTCTCTACCTGGGCTGAGCTGATTCACCCTCTGTCACTTGGTTACATTTGCTCTCCATTCCATTCACTCACAGCCTTCCCACAATCTTTCACAAGGAGTAGATAGGGGTTGTAGGTGATGTCATTTCAAAATAGGGTTGCAGTTTAAGCTCAAAGTCCCAGTGGCACATGTGGGACCTTAGGGGGTGGAGCTGAGTATGAATGAAAAGCTTTTCATGAGCTTTCCTCAGAGAAGTGTACCTGAGGGGAAGTGGTATTCTAAGTTCCTCTTGAACCATTTCTCATCTAAGCTCATAGACATACTGTCCATATTAGAAAGAGACTGAGAAAATTTCTCAACCTAAGTCTGAAAAAATCCTCATCCATAATCACTGGATTGTTTTATTAACTTTTCTATTTAGTCCTCGGTCCTGATTATGTGACAGCTTCTATTTGAGTCAAAATCTGAGCCCAATGTGATCTCCCCTGACTTCTGCACTGTAGGCTATACAGAAGCCAAACAGAATGGATGGGCCTGACAGTTTATTGCATTATCTGGGAAAATAAGATGAACAAAAAGCAAGGCATAATAGCCTCGAGTCAAGTCAGATCCCATTTGCCACAAGTGAATGTTGGAGTTGCAAAAATGCCACACTGAGCTGCAGGAGCTATTTGTGCACTGCTTCTCCATGGTTGAACCCCAGGCCCTTTTTTGTTGTCAGAATTCCAGATCAGGAAATTGATAAATACAATCAATTCCTTACTACAATTATCAAGTTTACATACAGACACACATACACACATACACACACACACACACACACACACACACAAAAGCTGTGACTGAAAGACACACCCAGAATTCACACTGTATTTTCTCATCATTACTGGAAGTAGTTGCCAGGTTGCCACATAATGCCAGGTATGATCTATGCACGGCAATCTATAACTTCTTATAATGGTATCTGTACAGATCACAAGAAAATAGAACTTTAAAAGTAGCATTTGGGGGAATAAGGGCTGTGTAGTAAGCTATATCTTGATGTGCTGCCTTTCAGGATGATAATTTCTGCAGGGAGATCATTGCTCTTCACATGTTATGGTTTAGAGTGGAAGATTGAATCAAATGTCATCTCTGTGCATAGAGATTGGTCTCTGCAATCACAGAAATGATTTTTTGTAACCATCCCTGGTAGCCTTTCCAATTAGATAAGGCTAATCATTCATGCAGCAACCGATACAGCATGTGAAAGTAACAGTCAGAAATCCAGTGTTATTGTATAGTGAAAGAAGGGATGTCGGAGAATGCTACCCTGCATTTCTTTTATTTCGAAATCCTGTGATCTATTAAGCTCAAAATGTCAGAACTGAATTGTCCACTGCAGGAACAGGTGAGAAATAAATAGCTTCTGTTTACATCCATTTCAAAATGTTTCTTAGCTCAGAATGTAGGGGGAGAAAAATATGCCAGGCAGACTTGCAGAATAATGTCTGCAGTTTGAGGACCTTGTGCACAGAAAGGATTGCAGATGTTTTGTCTGCTTATTGTAGAATGGTGCACCCTTGAGGACTAGGTTCAGTCCCAGCTCCAATCATCGAAGCGTCAAATTGCAGGTCAGCCTATTCCACAAAATTATTTTTGTGGGGGGTAAAATGAACAGAAATTCCCATGTAAGCTACCTTGGGCTCCTGGCAGGATATTATTCTAATAACTACAGACTCAGAATGTTGGCAAGGATTAATATTTAAATTATTGGGGATGTTGTCTTTGGCTGATTTCATATATAAATAAGCACAGGCTATTTCAAACCTCTGCTCTATGGTGCAGGACCCTAGATGAAATATGCTAAAATGGAGATGGGTTTTTAATCCTGTATTTGTGTTCAGCTTTGTAGCAGCAGTGCTCTACTTCCGCCGTAGTATAAATCAACTTGATTAAATTCGTCAGTGGTAGCTTGGAGCCACTACTGGTTCCCTTTCTGCTCTGATAAGCAGGAATCTTTGGAACAGATTTGCCCTGGGTCACTAGCTTTGGTAGCAAGGACATGGCACTATTTTTAGCTGCATGTTTGGTTTCTGAGCGGATAGTGACTCTTGCATAAGTATTTCTGTCCTAACTATCACATTTAGGTAAAAGTTTGTGCTGTAAAGACTGGAAGTGTCATCACTCTCCTCTGAAGGGATTAATTTTCCAGATGTAATCTTAAACAGACAGCTCTGACATCCTTTCTATTGATTGGATGTGAGATTTTGCTTTGAAAGTGGTGGGATTAAAGACATAAAAATTAAATTCCAAGCCTTTATTTCTATTTAATGACAATCTAGCAGCAGGTAGCCTGATTTCAGTGTGTTTTGGGTTTGTTTTGTTTTAACCACAGTACATTGGGGTTCATCCAAATTCAAATGTTGAAATCAAACCCTATCACTTAAAAATCAATCTTTTACTGCAATGGAAATGGGTAGAGGTGGAATGCTGTGTGAACTGCATGCCCCCAATTCTGTGGCTGGAGCCATCATGTACAGTCCAGTGCCTTTCTTCCAAACAGAGGTTAGAGGGAATTCCATTACTGCAATTAAAATATGTTTCAGTCAGAATCATAACAGGCATCTCAAAAATCAACCCAGGGGAATGTTTTCTTTTAGTACTGAAATGTTATTTGAGTAGTGTGCCTTATTTTTTTGTTCAACCAAACCAGCTTAAATATTGCAGATTGTTATATACTTTGTCCAGATCTGGTTAAGAGAATCTAAATAACTCCTTCACACACATCAATGATTTTGTGAACCAAGCAGAGAAAGGAAGAGAAAGATAAATGGCAATGAAATGCCAAATGCTGATGGCCAAGCAGCACAATGCTCTGCAGATTTGCTCAGCTTTATTATTATTATTATTATTATTATTATTATTATTATTATTATTTAGACTTGTATGCCGCCCTACTCCCGAAGGACTCAGGGCGGCGAACATACAAAAAGATATACAATAAAATAATAAATAAAAACAAGTCCAAATTACCAAGAGCTACAACAATAACATTACAAATAGACAAACTAATTAAAACTACCCACCCTAGGGTCAATCCAGGCCGGCCTGCTGAAACAGCCAGTTCTTCAGGTCTCGACGAAAGGAGCGGAGATCAGGGGCCAAACACAGATCCGCAGGAAGCTGCTTCCACAGGGCGGGCGCTCCCACAGAAAAGGCCCTAGCTCTGGGAGCCGCCAGCCGACAATGCCTGACCGACGGTATTCCCAGAAGGCCCTTCCTATGGGAGTGCACGGGGCTATTGGACTGCGATGCAGGCAGGAGGCGATCCCGCAAGTACCCTGCACCCAAGCCATTTAGGGCTTTATAAGTTGTTACTAACACCTTGAAGGAAACCCGGAAGGCAACCGGCAACCAATGCAGGTCGCGCAGGAGGGGTGTAACATGGGAGTATTGGGATACCCCCATCACAGCAGCGGCGATTCTGCACCAGCTGCAACCTCCTGGTAATCCGCAAGGGAAGCCCCATGTAGAGAGCATTGCAGTAGTCGATCCTGGAAGTGACGAGCGCATGAGTGACCGTTCGAAGAGCATCTCGGTCCAGGTAAGGGCTGCTGGCGAACCAGCCGAACCTGGGCAAAAGCCCCCCTGGCCACAGCTCCCACCTGCTCCTCCAAACTGAGCTGTGCATCCAGGAGGACGCCCAGATTCCTCGCCCTATCCACGGGGGGGTAACACCTCCCCCCCATGACCAAAGATGGCACATCAACTGAACACTGAGATGCTGGTAAGAACAGCCACTCAGTCTTGGCCGGGTTGAGTCTGAGCCTATTACTCCCCATCCAGGCCTGCACCGCCTCCAGGCACCGGGACATCACCGAGAGAGCATCACTGATCTGGTTTGGGGTGGAGATATACAACTGGGTATCATCTGCATATTGATGATACCTCACCCCAAAACCACGGATGATCTCGCCCAGCGGTTTCATGTAGATATTAAACAGGAGAGGTGAGAGAACTGACCCCTGAGGCACCCCACAACTAAGAGGCCTCGGGGAGGATCTCTGCTCTCCCATCAACACCGACTGCGAATGGTCCGAAAGGTAAGAGGAGAACCACCGTAACACGGTGCCCCCACTCCCAACCCCTGGAGCCGAGCAGAAGGATACCATGGTCGATGGTATCGAAAGCGCTGAGAGATCTAAAGGACCAGGACAGAGGAAAACCCCTGTCCCGAGCCCTCCAGAGATCATCCACCAATGCGACCAATGCTGTCTCGGTGCTGTGCCGGGCCTGAAACCCGATTGGTACAGGTCAAGGTAATCAGTTTCCTCCAGGAACAGCGGAAGCTGCTGAACCACCACGCTCAACAACCTTCGCTAAAAGCGAAGGTTGGAGACTGGACGATAGTTATTCAAAATGGTTGGGTCCAGAGCAGGCTTTTAAGGAGGGGTCTCACCACCGCCTCTTTAAGGGCGGCAGGAAAAACCCTTCACTCAAAGAAGCGTTGATAACTGCCTGGAGCCAAGCGTGTAACCTCCCTGGAGGCATAAACCAACCAGGAAGGACACGGGTCCAATAAACACGTGGTGGAGGACAGCCTCCGCATGATCCTGTCCACTTCATCCAGGGAGACAGAGTCAAACTCAACCCAAACAGGATCCACAAGACTCGTCGCCACACCATTGTCAACATCCTGCCAGTCAGAGTCCAAGCCAGCCCGAATCTGAGCGACCTTATCCGCCAGATGTAAACTAAAATCCTCTGCTCTGCCCCAGGGGTCCCCTCCCTCCCTCAATTGCAAGAGGGAGCGAGTGACCCTAAACAGGGCCACAGGGCGATCATCTGCAGACGCGATCAGAGCGGAGAAGTAGGTACATCTCGCTGCTCTAATCGCTTCCAGGTAAGTCCTAATATAGGCTCTTAACTGGAGACGGTCAGACTCAGAGCGACTAGTCCTCCACCTACTCTCTAGGCGTCTCCTCTGCTGCTTCATTCCCCGAAGCTCCTCTGAGAACCAAGGAGCTAAATGAGGTCTCCGGCAAGGGAGAGGCCGCAAGGGACAACCGGTCGGGCTGCCGAGGCTGCCTCTTGCCAGGCGGCCACCAAGGTCTCGGCCGGGCTGTGGACAAGGGAGGTGGGCAAAAACCCCAGGGCCATCTGAAACCTCTCCGAGTCCATCAGGCGCCTGGGCGGAACCATCGTATCGGCTCCTCATCCCAGCAGCGAGGAGCAGCAGATTGGAAGACCAGCCTCAGGAGATAATGATCTGTCCATGATAGGGGTAGAATAACGAGATCCAACCCCCAGATCACTACACCACTGCCCGAGATAAAAACCAGGTCGAGTGCGTTCCCCCCCTCATGGGTGGGCCCCTGAATCACCTGGGTCAGGTCCATGGCTGTCATGGATGCCAAGAACTCCTGAGCCAATCAGACGCCACCCCAGGGAGGGTAAGTTGAAGTCCCCAGAACAATAAGTCTGGGGAACTCCACCACCACTCCCGAGAGGGCATCCAGCAGCTCGGGAAGGGCCATTGCAATGCAGCTGGGGACAGGCGTCAACAACAGGCCCAACCGACCACCCGGGCCCAACCTCAGAAGGAGGGATTCGCAACCGCCAATCTGCGGGACAGTGGCCTCCCTTGGAAACAGAGTCTCCCTAATAACAATTGCTACTCCTCCACCCCTACCCTGGGCTCGTGGCCGGTGCAACACCCGAAAACCTGGGGGACAGAGATCACATAGAGGGACACCTCCCTCAGGCCCCAACCAGGTCTCCGTGATACACGCCAGATCCGCAGCCTCCTCCTCAATGAGTTCACGGAGGAGGGGAGCCTTATTAGCTATGGATCTGGCGTTTACATACACCAGCCTAAGCCCAGGGACCACACCGCCCGAAGACCCAGGGGAGTGGGCAGAGACCTGAGGGTCAGAGCGCACCACTGCTCGTAAATAGCGGGGGCGCGCTCCCAATACACGATATGACCCTCTGTCTCATCCACCCCTGCCATAACCAATTGCCCTGGGGATTATCAATCCCACCCTGCTTGATGCGGACCCCGTGGCCCCCTCACCCCGCCCCTCCGCCATGAGACCACCCTCCGGCCTGGACAAACCAGACTCTGCCGAAAAAGGCAGAGCCCCCACCCTCCTCCCTAACCCATTAAAACAACGAATTAAAAATTTTAAAAGTCGTCCCTTTCCCGATTTAAAATTTGACCCCTTGGCTGCGTCATGCCACCTCTCGGGATCCCAAGATCCGTCATTGAGGTAAGCTGTCGATAACCCCACAGGCCAATTCAAGGACAAGGGCGCAGTCCTGAAGGCCCGTAACTCCACTAGCGAGTAAACCAACATAAATAATAGATCATAAAATTCATAATGGGTAGATAGAAAATGTCACGGCAAAAAGTGATAGATGGTGCACTGATGTCAAGAGTGCCTAGGTGGAGAATAAATGGTCCAGGTATCAGTCCAAAAAGTCCCACATCACAACAGGCCCCTCACACCTGTTTGGCCAGAGTCACAATAGGCAGCACACCGCTCTCTCACCGCGGTGGTCAGGGTAAAATTGGCTGATGGCACGATGGTTCAACCCCTCTATTCTCTCACAATAGAGGGGATAGTCCTCCCATTGTCCTCTCACCACAATGGGATCCAGCCTGAAACTGCATCCTGAAGAAGAAAAAAGGTTGAGATGGATGGAAAATAGATGGAAAACCATGGTGGCTGGAACAAAGATGACACTACACCGACAAAGGTGCAAATAAGGGAGTTCAGGCGGCCTGAGGGCAGCCAGAAACAGACATAGTGGACGAGCCCAGAATAGAAAAAATGGGCAGTCGAAGGAGGCACAAAAATAGACAGGAGGACCAGGGAAAGAATCCAAAAATGGCGTAGTTGTTAAAATCGCCAACGGCCAAGATCGCAAGATGGAAAACCGGCCAACCATGGGGGTCTCGCCTATAACAGACTCCGACCCCACACCAGGCCAGCATTGACTCAGTCTCAGTATCCACCTGGGCCCCCACCAGAGTCTTCTGAGCAGCTGGAATGAAGGGGCCACCCAGGGGACTGGGCCAATGAGAACACCCCTATATAGCCAGGGCATCCTCGGGCAGTCCAGGAACCAACAGCAGCAGCAGCACCAGAGCACTACAACCAGACTGCTGCCGCCAACAGCATAGCCCCGGCCGACATACTCTTCACAGCCAACATGGCTGCCCAGAGTGTTAGAATGGTCACTGCAGCCAAAGCCTCCCTGGAACAGCCACCTCCTCCGCTGACCCCATAGGCTCCGCCGCCGCCACAGCAGTCTCCACCGCCAAAGCCATTCTGCCACCTTTAAGTGCCATTGAGGTCAGAAGAGCCTATTTCCAATTGTATTCAACTTTTTTCACTTACCTAGGAAAAAAATTGATGGTCTGCTAGTTCCTGTTCGTAGCAGGAATACAGTATAATGGAAAGGAAAATAGGTGGTCTCAGATGTCTATAGAGATTCTCAACCATCCAGGTCATGGATGTCCCAAAGCTGCTTTTTCAAGAGGCAACTTTTTCAACTTTCTTTTTTTTCTTTGAAGATGTTTTGCTTGTCATCCAAGAAGGTCTCAGATGTTATGAAAATGAGAGGATCGAATTAAAAATTATGATAGGGATAGGAAGAAAGATAAAATATAAAAATGGTTTATGTTCCTGCAGGGAATTTATCAACATTTAGAAACTCAAAATATATTGTAATGATATGGAATCGTGTACCTCAGGCCAACAACTTGTTGGCATAAATCTCCAAAACTAACTACAGTGATGCCAAAATAGTGAAGTGTGCATTATCACATAATTATGATGGCAATTTGACTGTTATGTCTTTGTGCTGTGATGTGGCTTGTAAATTTGCGAAGTGTTCAATATTGCAACACACATTTTTTTTCCTCATGTTCGCCCTATAGTATATGTATGTGTAGGTTTAGTTAATGAAAATCTCAAAGAAAAACAAAGATTATTATTTCCTATTTATTTGCTGGATAATTTTAAAAGTCTGGAAAAAAATCCAAGTTTAAGTCTTGTTCTGAAATGAATTTGAAATGAAAATTCCATCCATAGGTGCCTCTGGATAAATGTCCTAAGACAGCTTTGGGGAAGGTATTAAAGGCTCAAGTCAGCAATTAAATCTGTCTATATCCCAGAACGATCTTTGATTGATTCTGCATCATGGAGACTCTCATGTATATAGATTTTCTCCATGAAATATGTCCCTAAGCTGGTCTTTCAGCTCTTCCAGCTGTTTATTTATCACCACTGTAAGTGAATCCATCCGCCTTGTTGGTGGTTGTCCTCTCTTTCCTTCTATCTTTCCCAGCATTAGAGCCTACAGAGAGCTAGGTCTTTTCATAATGTGCCCAAAGTAGAATAATTGGACCTCATCATTTTGCCTTGAGTAAGAACTCTGGGTTAATTTGTTCATTGATCTATTAATTTATTTTTTTGATTGTCTACAGTATTTTCAGCAGACTTCTCCAACACTAAAGTTCAAAGGTATCAGTACTCTATCTCATCTGCTTTTTCAAAGTCCAATGTTTGTTTCCATAGACCAGGGTCATCAACCTTATGGACCTCAGGGATCACTAAATGCATCATTTTAAATCCCACAGACCACTAATATAATCTGCCTAATGACTGGTGCAGTGGGCATGTGACTGGGTGGGCATGGCCAACTCAATGTCATTCATGTCGCAGAGTGCCTCGACAGCCTCTACTCACCCCTTCCCTCCTTGCCTGCTCGGCCGGGCTCCTTAGGGCCCCAACAGGAAGCAGTTGTTGGAGCTAAGCAGCCACCATGAGAAAGAGTTGGCAAAACAGCTGGCTCAGTTCACATTGGATCTGACCGAGAAGGAGGCTGAGCAGAAGCACCTCACTGAGAACCACAAGCTTAGGCTTTCCAAACAGAGGGAAGACCTGCAGGAGTGCAAGGCCAGTTACCGATGCCTGGAGGCTCAGCGGGCTGAGATGGTCAGCCAGTTCCAGGCCATGATGCAATCCCACTGGAACAAGGCCCTCTGACTCTTCACCACCAGCAGCACTTCCCTCCAGCAGCATTTCCCTCCAGTCTTCGCCCAAAGCCCTGCACCAGGAGGCTGAAGCAGACCTCAAGTTGGAAGTTCTGCCCCCCTCTGACCTGCACAAAAAGACCACGAAGGGGAGACTCTCTGCAGCAAACGTCCATTGCATGTATCCAGTCCAGGGGCCGTAGTTTGAAGACCCCTGATTTAATGCAATATTAAAAAAATGCAAATAATTTTTCTGTGGACCACCAAAATTTTCTGGTCCACGGACCACCAGTTGGTGACCGCTGCCATAGACTATCATAAGGAGTACCATGGCTTGCACTATTCTGTTCTTTGTAGATATAGAAACTTCATGGCCTCAGAATATCTTTTCCAAAGCCTTCATGGATATTCTACCAATAAGTAATTTGTGACCTATTTCTTGACTGCTTGTTCCTTTACTGTTGATGGATAATCTGAAAAGATGTCAGCTACCTACCACTTCGATGGCAAGAGTACAGTTAGCCCTCAAGTTATGACCACAATTTGTAGGAGATGATCAGACTGAGCCTGAGGGAGGGCTCAAATACATCATTAGCCCACATTGAATTCCTTATCTATTGCTGTGATCGTTCAGATTTTTGTAGTAAGCTTAAGCTTGCCCTAAATTTTTCTACTCATCTGAACTGCCTGGATCTCCTGATTTCCCTGGCACTTGGTACAACTGAGTCCAAAATTTCCATTGCAAAGCAAGACATTTTGTTAAGCACGTTTTGCCCCATTTTATGACTTTTCTTGACACAGTTGTTAAGTGAATCATAGCAGTTGTTCAGTTAATAACATGGTTGTTAAGTGAATCTGGCTTCCCCATGGACTTTGCTTGTCAGAAGGTTGTAAAAGATGATCACATGATCCCGGGACACTGCCACGGTCATAAATACGACTCAGTTGCAAGCACCTGAATTTTGCTTACATGACCATAGGGATGCTTCAAGGTCACCTTTGTGAAAACAGTCTTAAGTCACTTTTGTCAGTGCTGTTGAAACTTTGAACAGTCACTAACCGAACTGTTGTAAGTCAAGGACTACCTGTAGTTTGAAACTTAAGTACAAGTTTGTCAAGAAATCTTGTAAAACATTCTTTTACCCTAAGTATATTAGCATAGAAGACTAGTTTAATTTCAAGTATGGTATTTTATTAAAGAGATCAAGTCCCTTACCATAAAAGTAGGCCTTGAGTAAAGCCTACTAAAATAATGGATACCAAACTGTCTACTCGTGAGTGATAGAAACTCCAGGAAATAAAAAGGACATTTTTATTTACTGTATTTTCAATTAGTCTGTTCCAGTTATAGCTTATATGGAAAGGAGAAAATGCCTCTAGAGGCAAGGAAAAAGCATACAGAAATAATATAAATAAAAACATGTCCTCAAAAAATTATTCAGCACTCAGGCACATTTGTTTTGATACTCATGGGGAAAAAATGACAAAACGTGGTTCATACATTGTAAAATGCCACTGGAACATAGTTTTTAAATGTGCATATTTTTAACTGGCAAGATTGCATTTTGGAAAAAAAACTATCAAATTTATAATCATTTTTATTTGATGGAAATGTTTTTCTTAATTTAAGTTGACTCCTATAACATTTGCTCTTGTAATCAGACTGGGAGCACTTCCTTGGATGGGACCGACTTAGTAAATGAACCAGGTTCTTCTTTACTTGTGGAGAAAAAAAACCCAATTAATGGACAAAATCAATCCAGCCATCTTGATAAAAGCTGCTATGCAATGATCTCTAGGAAATTCTGTAGTTTGTTCCATTTGGTAATGCTTACATCCTTCTGTCAAAGGAACCAACACATGGCTTTGTTTGTCAGCAATTTGTGTTAAAGAAGAGTGATTTCAGCACACAGGAGAATCACCTGAAAGATTAATCTAGTCATATACTGCTGCTCTAAAGTGCAAGTCTGAAGTGTAGTGAATAGGGGAAATATGACTGCTACCAGCATTCATGTGGGAAATAAATGTTGTACTTTCAATGTATATGTCATTGTATCAGACACCTGGAATTATTACAGCTTTATTAATAAAGAAACACAACTCAGTCTCTAATACCTGTTTTCCAGCAGAATGACTCTTTCCGCATGGATTTCAATGGATTTCTGATTAATAAACTCAATTGTCTGAATTCAAGGTAGTATGAAGTAGTGTTGTTTATTTATTTAAACAGTGTAAATCTGTACATTGTAAACCTGTAAACCAAGTGACTCTGGACAACACAGGGATTAAAACCACCACCATTTAATAATATTTAACAAAAGCCAAATGCAATTCAACTCATAAAGAGTAAGAGAATAAGTATCAGAGTTTACCTAGCTACACAGCTCACAAACCTGAGAGAACAATAAAAACCTTAATGCTTTACCCATGAATTTTGAGGTTTGAAATGTCTTATACATAATTGAAATATAACTTACAAAGATCAAAACAACATTTTAGTCTTTGGTATGGCTGTTAATCCCTTTTGCCAAATATGCACTTGCCAAAGTCCCAATCACATAATTAACATTCTTGGAAGTCCTTGTTATCTGAAGGTGCTGCCATTGTTCTGAATTCCTCCATATACTTTAAAAATGTCCGCCAATTTAATTTCTCTGCCTATAAAAGGTCTCTGGTTCAATTCCCAGCACTTTCCAAATAAGCTGGAAAAATTCATGTAGAATCACAGAGAGCCACAAAGAATGTCAAGATTATATAATAGCTCCCTATGTAGCTGTGATGCATTATTCTTCAATCATCTCAACTTTAATACTTAGTGATTTCATTCACATTCATCTCTTTTTAACCAACTTTTGATAACATATGTTTCCATAGAAACCCAACCTTTTAATGGCTTGCATGTGAACTATGGAAAAAAAATGTCAAGTACACTCATAAAATTATACAGACAAGGGGGTATGGGCATGTTGAAAAGAAATATAGATCACATTAAAAATAGACTCATGTACCGTTTTGCCCTCCCATACTTCAGCAGCATGTTTTGTAAGTTGTTTTCCAGGTCAATTCTTGGCATCTTCAAATAGAACTGGAAAAGCTAATGTCTAAAACTAGAGATTACAGCCAGTAATGTTGAGAGCTATCAGTTATAAATTCCTGTGTTTCCATTCCTCATAGGCATTTTCATGGTATACAGGAATATAAGTGAGAGTACTCATGTTTTTGTTTTGTTTTTTTTAAATGAAGTGAGACATGATTATTAGGGACAGAATTACATGGTTCCCAGAACATTTCAGTAATAATTAAAAGGTGACTTTTCAAATATTCATTCTTTTTTTTAAAAAAAAAATCCTTCCAAAGCTTCTGCTGAGTTATTTCCATAATATTCATGGTTGGTAGTATAAACACAGACTTCATTCAAAAACAACAACAACAACAAAGGTTTAGAAATACTTTGGAATCAAGCCATGGAAGCTGCCAAACCTAGAAGCAGAATTTTAGGAACAAGAAGCTCTAATGTATCACAGATAACACTTTCTTTGTAAACACCTGTCTTCATTTCAGGCATTAGTTAAACGGAGGTTATTGATCTGGCAAACTGTTTTTATCAGGAGATAGTAATAATCAGATTTTCCCATTAAAAACATTAATTATTTGTCACTCACTTTTACCTTCCTGTTTACATACTGGCTTGTGACAGCTACATTTGTCTTGCTGACAAGTTTTCTTTAGGAGAAATGGAGACGCATGTGCGGGATAACAACCTGAATGTTCTTAGCACTGCAGTGCAATTAACCCTGAAACACAGAAAGCTACACTTTATGCTCACTTCAGACTTAATTTTCTATGAGAACACCTGAAATAAATACTCCCCTCCCAATTAATGGGAGAATCTTACTATGATTATTTTGCATGGACACTCTGTCATTCACAAATGAATGGAAAAAGAAACTCTGTAGATTCAGCACCTTGCTTACAGTTAGGACCATTCACATGAAACATAGTTCACCAGAACACCTAGTTAGAGAACAATAGACAAAAGAACTCATAATACTTTTAAGATTCCTTCTATTTTGAGGGGTGGGGGGGCAGTCCTTTATTTCATCTAAGGAGCTTGGAAGTTTTAAGAACCTCATTTCTCAGCTGTTGTTTCTTCTAGTACCTAGATCCATTTCAATCGGGCTTCAGGCCCGGTTACAGCACAGAGACGGCATTGGTCACACTGATTGATGATCTCTGGAGGGCTCAGGACAGGGGATGTTCCTCTGTCCTAGTCCTATTAGATCTCTCGGCGGCTTTTGATACCATTGACCATGGTATCCTATTGCGGTGTCTTTGGGAGCTGGGAGTGGGAGGCACCGTTTTACGGTGGTTCTCCTCCTTCCTCTTGGGATGCAGGCAGTCGGTGTTGATGGGTGGGCAGAGGTTGACCCCGAGGCCCATCCCTTGCGGGGTTCCTCAGGGGTCAGTGCTCTTTCCCCTCCTGTTCAACATCTACATGAAGCCACTGGGCGAGATCATCCGTGGTTTCGGGGTGAGGTATCATCAGTATGCTGATGATACTCAGCTTTACATCTCCACCCAGGGCCACCTCAGTGATGCCCTCCCCATGCTGTCCCAGTGCCTGGAGGCGGTGCAGATCTGGATGGGGAGGAACAGGCTCCAGCTCAATCCAGACAAGGCTGAGTGGCTGTGCATACCGGCATCTCGGATCGAAGAAATTCCATCATTGGTCATGGGGGAAGAGGTGTTGCCCCCCATGGATAGGGCGCACAACTTGGGGGTCCTCCTGGATGTACGGCTCAATATGGAGTAGCAGGTGGGAGCCGTCGCCAGGGGGGCCTTTGCCCAGGTTCACCTGGTGCGCCAGTTGCACCCCTACTTGGACCAAGATTCCCTATGCACGGTCACTCATGCGCTCGTGGCCTCCCGTCTCAACTACTGCAATGGTCTCTACCTGGGGCTGCCCTTGTGGACTATGTGGAGGCTTCAACTGGTGCAAAATGTGGCCGCGCGGGCGGTGATGGGAGCAGCCCGATTCTCCCATGTGACACCCCTCCTGCGCAGTTTGCATTGGTTGCTGGTTGCCCTCTGTGTAAGATTCAAGGTGCTGGTATTAACCTATAAAGGCCTGCATGGCTTGGGTCCAGGGTACTTGCAGGAGTGCCTCCTACCAGCATCGAGGTCCAATCACCCGGTACACTCCCATAGGCAGGCCCTCCTGGGGGTGCCATCGGCCAGGCAATGTCAGTTGGCAGTCCCCTGGGGGAGGGCCTTCTATGTGCGGGCGCCCACCCTTTGGAACCAGCTACCCCTGGAGCTACGTCTGGCCCCTGACCTGCGCTCCTTCCGCCGTGATCTAAAGACCTCGTTGTTTTCACAGGCCAGCCTGGATTGAGCAGTGTTATGTATGCAGGTTTGAATGTCATTGGTTAAGTTTGAACTGTTCTTGTAAAATGTCAGAAATGATTGGTTTAAAAAGTGCGGGAAAACCCTGCACTCTGATTGACTGGCAACTGCAGCTGCTGGCTATAAGTAGCAGCCTCAGCCCAGCCAAATCGGGTCTGTTATGAGCTGTAGTCACTAATAAACTCTTTACTGAAGTATTCCGGGTCTGACTCTTCATGCAAATCTAACACTGGCGACGAAGGTGGGATCCTTCCCGAAGAGAAGACAATGCGGAGAACAAGCTGAGAGAGATGGCTGTGCTGAACACCCCCCCAGCCCCGTTCAATCCGATGGCAGAAGACTGGGACTTGTATGCAGATCGTTTCCAAATGTATTTGGAGGGAAACAACCTCGCCGACATTTCCGAGAAGCGAAAGAGGGCGGTCTTTCTCACCCACTGCGGTCCGGCCATTTTCAAGATGGCGAAGGCATTGGCGGGAGCTGCAGACATGAAGGTAATGTACTGGCCCGACTTAGAAAAGTTATTAAGAGCCCATTACGCGCCACAAGTATCGTGCCTCATTAAGAGACATGAATTCTACCGTCGGGATCAAGGGGAAAGCACGTTAATGACTTTGTGGCAAGTTTAAGGGACATTGGGGGTGCATGTGAATTTATCAACTTAGAAGAGGCCATGCGCGATCGATTTGTTCTAGGCCTAAAAGACAAGGTTTTGCAGAGCAAATTATTAATGAAACCTAAGGTCATGCTTAAGGAGGCCATAGAAGAAGCTTCTTCAGCAGAAGCTACCAAGTCCTCAGCAGCAGCCATGAAGAAAATTAACAAGGCCACAAGCCATCCTGATGTGGAAAAATCCACAACAACCCATTACGAGCAAATAGATTCTGAGTCAGACTCTAGTGAGGTGGAGGAAGGAATTTATAGACTCAGAATGGAGAAGAAAAGGAAAGACCTTGGAAGAAAGAGGCAAGACTTTTATTGTAGAGGTTGTGGGGGGGGCACCCCCGCACTGAATGCAAGTTTTTTGATACCATCTGCCTCCGTTGTGAAAAAAGAGGTCACCTAGCAAGAGTCTGCAAATCATCCAGAACTCCACCAAGCAGAAAGAAGTTTCCTGACAAAGATTTCAAGCCTAACAACTTCAGTGAGAAAATGGGGCAACACAGAAGCAAATGGGAAGAATGAAACTCATCAAACAGTCACTATTGGTCATTCTTCAGCCTTAAGAAGCAGAAAAGTACATGTGAAGGTACTAATTAAAGGAAGGCCTTGCCAAATGGAAGTGGACTCAGGCTCCTATTTATCTATGGTGTCATGGGACACTATTCACAGGCTACTTCCCAACATTCAGAAGAAGCATTTCCAGAAGCAAGCACTGACTCTTAAAGACTACCAAGGGAACAAGATTCCAGTAGTTGGAACAGGAGAATTCAACGTGAAGTTCAAAGGCCACACCAAATGTTTGCCCCTGACCATCGTGGACAAGGACCACCCAAGCTTGCTGGGACTTGAGTGGTTCAATCCACTAGGCATTGAGGTGACTGGCATCAATCACGTGAGCAACACTGAATGGGAGGAGGCCTTGAAGTCTGAGTTTCCAGAGGTCTTCAGCGATGGATTGGGCAAGTATATGGGGACCCTATCACTTTAACCTAGATCCCAAGGTGCCCCCAATTCGTTTAAAGCCCAGAAGGGTCCCATTTGCCTTAAAGGAAAAAATTGATGCACAATTAGATAAACTAATAGCTCAAGGAGTTTTAGAGCCCACTGACCACTCCAGATGGGAGACACCCATAGTCACACCAGTCAAGACTGATGGGTCAGTAAGAATCTGTGGAGACTATAAGGGGACATTGAACCATGCGCTTCAGCAGAGAGCATATCCAGTTCCAGTGGTGCATCATTTATTACATTCACTTGGCAGGGGCACAGTCTTTGCCAAATTGGATCTGGCCCAGGCATATCAACAACTAACAGCTGATGATGCCACTGCAGAGGCCCAAACCATTGTGACTCATAGAGGTGCTTTCAAATGTAAAAGGTTACAGTTTGGAGTAAGCGTGGCACCAGGCATCTTCCAAAGCCTTATGGAAAGAATGCTCCAAGGACTGCCAGGGGTAGTGCCTTACCTTGATGATGTGTTAATCTCTGCTGAAAATGACACTCAATTACAAGAGAGACTCAGAGAAGTCCTTACCAGATTCAAGAAAGCGGGGTTAAAAGTCAAGGAAGAAAAATGCACTCTTAGAACTGACAAGGTTGAGTTCTTGGGCTATATGATTGACATGCATGGCATCCACCCTACAGATGCCAAGGTTCAAGCAATCAAAGAAGCCCCTAGACTAAAATGCAAAACAGATTTGCAAGCCTTCCTTGGACTTATTAACTTTTATCACATGTTCCTACCTCAGAAGGCAACCATTGCAGAACCATTACACAGATTACTTGACAAAAAGTCTGTTTGGGTCTGGGGCAGGAAAGAACAATCAGCATTTAACAGTATTAAAAGACTAATCACATCTGATGCTGTACTCATACAGTTCTCTGAGAATTTACCTGTTGTACTGACTTGTGATGCATCCCCCTTTAGAGTGGGGGGGGGGTGAGCCATAGGCTTCCCAGCGGGAGGGAAGCCCCTATTGCATTTTACTCTCGCACTTTGACCAAAGCAGAGAGGAATTACAGCCAATTGGACAAGGAAGCATTGGCAATTGTTGCAGCTATCAAGAAATTTCATGAGTATTTATATGGGAGAACATTTACCATTGTCACAGATCACAAACCTCTGTTAGGCATTGTGGCAGGAGACAAACCTACACCCACTATCCTGTCACCAAGAATGCTGAGATGGACTGAATTTCTTGCTGTTTATTCATACAAACTTATCCACAAGCCTGGCAAGGACATTGGACATGCTGATGCCTTGAGTTGTTGCCCACTTCCTTGTCACAAGGAGGACTTTGAACCTGAGGCACACACCTTTTTCCTAGAAACTGTTGCCAAGCTTCCAGTACATGCTGCTGAAATTGCCAGAGAGACTGCCAAAGACACTTTATTGGCTCCTATTATAGGCTGGATTAAGAAAGGTTGGCCTCTTCAAGATCTACCTCACCTTGCCCAACCTTTTAAGTCCAGGCAAACTGAATTATCTGTATTAAGAGGATGTATTTTGTGGGGTAACAGGGTGGTTATTCCTGCAAAACTGCAAAGAGAGATTTTGGAAATTTATTTATTTATTTATTTATTTATTTATTTATTTATTTATTCAACTTACATGCCACCCCCTCTCCAAAAAGGACTCGGGGCGGCTCACAGATAAAAATACAATGATAAATAAATTAATTAAAAGTATATTAAACAAGTTAAGCCGAATTGAAAATTAAAACCCATAGTTAAAATAGGACCAACCCCAGAGAATCAGCACAGCCCAGATTGTAAAAAGAGCCAAGTCTTCAAATCGTGGCGGAAGGTGCGAAGATCGGGGGCCAGCCAGATCTCCAGTGGAAGAAGATTCCACAGAGTGGGAGCCGCCACAGAGTAGGCCCTCCCCCGGGTCACCGCAAGCGACATTGAGTCGCAGATGGCACCCCGAGGAGACCCTGTCTGTGAGACCATACAGGGCGGTTAGTAATTGATGTTGGGAGGAGCCGTTCTCGTAAATAACCTGGACCCATGCCATGCTGGACTTTGAATGTTAGTACCAGAACCTTGAATCTCACCCAGAGGGCAACCGGAAGCCAATGCAGGTCACGCAGGAGGGGTGTAACATGGGAGTATCGGGAAGCTCCCATCACTACCCATGCGGCCGCATTCTGCACCAGCTGAAGCCTCCGAGTGGTACACAAGGGCAGTCCTAGGTAGAGAGCATTACAGTAGTCGAGTGGGGAAATAACGAGCGCCTGAGTGACTGTGCGTAGGGCATCTCGGTCCAGGAATGGGCGTAACTGGCGAACCAGCCGGATCTGGGCAAAGGCCCCCCTGGCCACGGCCCCACCTGCTCCTCCAATTTGAGCCGTGAGTCCAGGAGGACCCCCAGGTTCTGTGCCCTGTCCACGGGGGGCAACACCTCCTCCCCCATGACCAAAGATGGAACATCCAAACTGGACCGAGATGTCGGTATGCACAGCCACTCTGTCTTGGCTGGATTGAGTCGAAGCATGTTCCTGTCCATCCAGATCCGTATCGCCTCCAGACAACGGGACATCACGGAAAGAGCATCACTGATGTGGCCTGGGGTGGAGATGTATAACTGCGTATCATCAGCATACTGATGATAACTCACCCCAAAGCCATGGATGATCCACCCAGCGGCTTCATATAAATGTTGAACAGGAGGCGAGAGGACCGAGCCCTTGGGCACCCCACAAGTGAGATACCTTGGAGTCGACCTCTGCCCCCCCTGCCAACACTGTTTGCGAATGTCCCGAGAGGAAGGAGGAGAACCACTGTAAAACAGTGCCTCCCACTCCCAACCCCGAGACGTGCAACAGGATACCATGGTCGATGGTATCAAAAGCCGCTGAGAGATCTAACAGGACCAGGACAGAGGAAAAACCCCTGTCCCGAGCCCTAGAGAGATCATCAATCAGCGTGACCAATGCTGTCTCCGTGCTGTACCCGGGCCGGAAGCCCAATTGGTATGGATCCAGGTAGTCCGCTTCCTCCAGGAAATGTGGCAATTGCTGGGCCACCACACTATCAACAACCTTTGCTAAAAAGTGAAGGTTGGAGACCGGATGAAAGTTGGTCAATGCGGCTGGGTCAAGGGCAGGCTTCTTCAAAAGGGGCCTCACCACTGCCTCTTTCAAAGCGGCAGGGAACAGCCCCTCCCTTAATGAAGCGTTGACCACTGCCCGGAGCCAGCCGCACGTGACCTCCCTGTGGGCATAAACCAACCAGGAAGGGCACGGGTCCAATAAACATGTGGTGGAGCTCAGCCGCCGCATAATCCTGTCCACTTCATCCTCAGAAACAGGATCGAACTCAGTCCAGATAACATTGGCCAAACCACTTGCATCCCCATCCTCAGGCCACTGCAAGTCCGAGCGCAACCCTTCCTGGATCTGAGCGATTTTATCCTGCAGATACTGGCCAAATTCCTCAGCTCTGCCCCGCAAAGGGTCCGCCACCCCCCCAGCTGGAGGAGGGAGCGAGCGACCCCAAACAGGGTGGCTGGGCGGTTATCTGTGGATGCTATGAGGGCAGAGAAATAAGATCTTCTCGCCGCCCTCACCACCACCAGGTAAGTCCTAATATGGGCTCTTAGCTGGGCTCGGTCAGATCCAGAACGGGTCGCCCTCCACCTGCTCTCTAGTCCCCTCCTGCGACACTTCATCTCTCCTCGGTATACCAGGGGGCTGACCGGGATCTGCACTGAGTAAAGGGACGCATGGGGAAAACCCTGTCGAGAGCCCCCGCAGCCGACTGTTGCCAGATAGCCACAAGGACCTCGGCAGGGCTGTGGGTAAGGGATGCAGGAAAAAACCCCAGCTCTGCCTGGAACCTCTCAGGGTCCATCAGGCACCTGGGGCAGAACCATCTAAGTGGCTCCTCATCCCAGCGGTGTGGGGCAGCTTGATGGAAGACCAGCCACAGGAGATAGTGGTCTGACCATGAAACGGGGTGGGTAACTATGTCACTACCCCCCAGACCACTCCGCCACTGCTCCGAGACAAAAACCAGGTCGAGCATGTTACCCCCCTCATGAGTTGGGCCATCAATTATCTGGGTCAGGCCCATGGCCTCCATGGAGGCCATGAACTCCTGGGCCAAACCTGACGCCAATCCCAAGGAAGGCAGGTTGAAGTCACCCAGAACTATAAGCTCTGGAAACTCCACCGCCACCCCCGAGATGGCATCAAGAAGCCCAGGCAGGGCAGCTGAGACATAGCTGGGGGACAGTTATGTAAGCAGCACGCCCATCCGACCTGCAGGCCCACACCTCAGGAGGAGGGATTCATACCCGCCTATCTCCAGGGCAGGGACCTCCCTTGGAAACAGGGTCTCCCGAATGACAATAGCCATCCCACCGCGGCCTCCTCCTCAATCACATCATGGAGGAGTGGTGCCTTATTAACCATGGACCTGGCATTAAAGTACACCAGTCTGAGCCCAGGGGTCCTGGATCCCAAAACCCCCAGGGGATAAGAAGAGGCTAAGGGGTCGGAGCGCACCACAGCTTGGACATAGCGGGGGCGCGCTCCCCTAACATGATATGGCTCCCCGCCTCGTCGGCTCCTACCCATTCCAACCACCCTGGGGATCATGGCCTCCACTATTCCGCCCGGAGTCCCACAGGCCCCCCTCATGCACCCCCAACCACGGCCCTGTTTCAGGCTGCACTGAACTCCTGTAATAAGACCCCCACCCCTCCCACCCTTCCCTAACCCCCTAAGAAACTGAAATAAAAATTTTAACAGAGAAGCCCTGGGTCCTTTTTCCTTATCCCTCCCCGAGCCCCGGCCCCTACCCTTTCCTGCGTCATGCCATCTCTCCAGATTCCAGAATCCGTCCTCGAGATAAGCTGATGATAAACCAGTGGGCCAAACCCAAGAGAGGGGAGAATTCCTCAGAGCCCACAATTCAGCTGCCCGAAAAGTCCACATATGTTGGTACATGTCCCATCAACAAAGGGTTACATGAGGGTCATCCTGGTATTGTAAGGATGGTAATGTTACATGAGGGTCATCCTGGTATTGTAAGGCTGAAGGGATTGGCCAGGAGTTATGTATGGTGGCCAGGTATTGACAAAATGGTTGAAAACTGGGTTGCATCTTGTCCCAACTGTCAGGTAGTCAGGCCTGCCCCACCTCTTTCCCCCAAACAGGAATGGGAATGTCCTAGGGGCCCATGGTCTAGGATTCACATTGATTTTGCTGGCCCTACCAGAGGGCACACCTTCCTTATTATAGTAAATGCATATTCCAAATGGCTAGAGGTAATCCCTATGGCATCCACCACAACTGATGCTGTCATCAAGCAGCTTAAAAAGCTTTTTGTAACTCACGGGTTACCTGATGTTCTTGTCTCTGACAATGGCCCTCAATTTACATCCAAACTTTTTGAATCCTATCTAGCACAACTGGGTATCAGACATGCCCTGACTGCCCCTGGGCACCCTTCGGCTAACGGCCAGGCTGAACGAATGGTACGTTTTACCAAGGAAAAGCTTCAGCAATTGGGTCCTGGGGACATCACTGAGAAAGTTGAAAAACTTCTTAGTGTTCAGCACATCACTCCTAACCCATCAACTAACTTATCCCCAGCAGAGTTGTTGATGGGTAGGAAACTTAGGTCTCCCCTTGACTGCCTTCATCCCACTTACACACCCAACGCATCACTTGATTCCACTAGCAAAGTTCGCACGTTCAGTGTGGGTGATTCTGTTTATGCTAAGAACCTTATGGGTGAACCTTCATGGATTCCTACTGAAATAACTCAAATAACTGGCCCTCATTCTTACAGGGTACAAACAGAGGATGGAGTCCTCTGGAGCAGGCACATTGATCAGCTTAGATCCAGGTTATCTCAGGAACATCGCAACTGTTCCTCTCTAGTTCCCATACCTAATGCCTTTTCTAGGGGGGAGGGGGAGGAACCATTACGACAGGAACCATCCCAAAACCTGTCACAATGCCAAAATCCATCCTTACAAGTGGAAGATTGCACATCACTATCTGACTTGGGTGCTGACATTGGGCTGGAGATGAGTTGGGAGGAGAGACCAGATTCTAACAATCAAACAGGGTCTTCTTTCACAGGAAGTCTCAACAGGGAAATGTCAACAGACACACTGGGTGAGAACATTAAAACGTTAAAACTTCTGAACCACGAAAGTCTCAACGTACACGTAAGAGCCCCACCTATTTAAAATAATACATTAGATAGGTTGGGGTTTTAGTATGGACTGAACCTAGTGGGGAGGGGTGTTATGTATGCAGATTTGAATGTCATTGGTTAAGTTTGAACTGTTCTTGTAAAATGTCAGAAATGATTAGTTTAAAAAGTGCGGGAAAACCCTGCACTCTGATTGGCTGGCAACTGCTGCTGCTGGCTGTAAGTAGCAGCCGCAGCCCAGCCAAATCGGGTCTGTTATGAGCTGTAGTCACTAATAAACTCTTCACTGAAGCACTCCGCGTCTGACTCTTCATGCAAATCTAACAAGCAGGGTTAGGGTTTTTAATTTTGGGGATATTTTTAATATTTTAGAATTATTTGGATTGGATTTTGGAATAATTTTTATACTGTGTATGTTTCTGTGTAAGCCGCCCCGAGTCCCCCCAGAGATGGGGCGGCATATAAATCCAAATAAATAAATAGATAGATAGAATAAATAAATATATGGCCTGATGTTCTTGTAGTGAGCTCAAGAAAAAAAACACCTAATTGTCTAATCAAGAACAGGTATGTTTTTCAAAGTTCTTCTGTGCAGTGAGTTTGACTCAAAAAAGCTAATACAATCCTGGCTGGTTGTATAAAGAGAGGCATAGAATCAAGATCAGGTGAAGTATTAGTACCGCTTTATAAAGCCTGAGTAAGGCCACACTTGGAATACTGCATCCAGTTTGGGTCACCATATTACAAAAAAAGATGTTGAGACTTTGGAAAAAGTGCAAAGAAGAGCAACTAACATGATTAAAGGCCTGTTGACTAAAACATATGAAGAACGGTTGCAGGATTTGGGTTTGGCTAGTCTAGAAGAAAGGACTAGCAGTATTCCAGTATTTGAGAGGCTGCCCCAAAGAAGAGGGGGTTAGATTATTTTCCAAAGCACCAGAAGGCAGGACAAAAAACAATGGATGGAAACTGATCAGGGAGAGAAGCAACCTGGAATTAAGGAGAAACTTCTTAACAGTGAGGACACTTTTTTAAAGAAGAGAAAGTGTAAAGATCTGCTTGAGCAGGGGATAGGACTAGAAGACCTCCAAGGTCCCTTCCAGCTGTATTCTGATTGATTGATTGACTGACTGACTGATTGACCGCAAAGCATGGGCTTACTTTACTATTTGAATCTAGCAGAAATGGAAAATATGTTCTCCCACACAGGTTGCTGGTCTGTATCAAATCAACATATGGGCATAGCTTTTTCTAGAATGCATCATGTCATTTTCTCAGTGAGCAAAAGCTGGTCCATGTTCTTCCTGTCAAGTTACCCTCGACTTTATGTAAAGAATAAATAATAAAGTCGCTTTGAAATTCTTCGACTGAAAAACTAAGGATTAAACATTATCATTTTGCACCAACATAAAATTTGTTAGGCGAGTAAAAGTTTGCAAGATTTAATATTGAAAGGAATGAGAGTTATTAATATACTGATTTTCTTTCTTTATAATGCCCTCCAAATGCTGATTATGATAGTTATAGACTCATTTGCATCTTATACCGTGTGTAGCTTTTCTACTGAATTTCATGTGAAAGTACCCAGTTGATACCTTTTGAATCTATATACTGAGTGGCAATCTCCATCTGCAACTCAAACACAAATGAATACAAATTTTTGGAGAAATGTATGTACAAAGGAAAGGGAAACTTACATGTAGAAAGTAAATATACTAAGAAAAGTATTAAAAAATCATATATCAGAGAAAGTGGCCATAAAAATTTAAGTTTATTTTTATGTGGTCAATTTTATTGAATTTACAAACTGATGTGAAACTAGCATTTTAAAAATTAAAAAAATTAATTGGTTGAGAATTTTTTTAAAAAAAATATCAAATCAGCATTAACTGATTATCCTTCCTAGGAGAACAATCTGCTAGAAAGTTAATATTCTATTTATTATTCTATTTAAAAATAAACAGAAATACATTAACAAAAACTTCTCAACAAATGTTATTGTGTTTATTTTTTTAAATATCATCCTAAGTAATTAACCCTTAGGGTTATTAAAATAATAATAAATATTTATTGTTAAAAACACAAGTTCAGTATTTCATAAAATAAAACATAGAAAAAATATTGTCTTTGGCTTGTCAATAACATGTGTTTTGGTAATTGAAAAGGAAGGTGCTTCTTATTTAGCTAATAATAGAAATTGAAATGTGCTACATTTCATTAAATGTATTTACTGAGAGAGAAAAGCATGTATTAGGAAAATCAGTATTTATCTGCAATTGCTTCTATAATGCTATTTTGCATAAACATGATAATTTTATTTTATTGATCTATTTCAGCAAGCTATCTTCCAAAATATAGAGGGAAAGACTGGCTTTAATAGTGCAAATTGCTTTTGAGGCAAAGAGAAAGAATCTCAATATTACCTACATGTATCAGATTTAGCCAATTCCAGTTAACATTATTAAGAAAAAAGATATCCCAAAGTAAGGGTTCCTTCCAAAGTGACAAAAATGCTATTTTTAGGCTTTCAGAGGCTGCAGAAAGGCAGGCTGGTTTTTCTAATCATTAGCTGTCCCTACAAGAACTAGATGTGAGAAAGGCAAGTCTCAACAGAGGAGAATATTTGTAGCTCAGGATTGAACTGTGGGGTCCTTGGTGTTCTTTGAGCTCGGCCTAGGGGCAGGGCCAAAACCACTGCCCATAACAGCCAGACGGGGGCTAACTGCGGCACCCCCCATTCTCATGGCTCTCGTGGCTGCTCTTCAGTTGCTCCCGGGGCGGAAACTGCCCCCGGGGCAGTCACCATGCTGCGGCAGCCCCTCGACCAACTTAAAGATCAGGGGACAGCCACAGCCACAGCCGCCGTCCCCCGTCGCTCTCGGAGGATCCCGGAAGGTCCAACTCCTCCAGGGACTCCTCTCCCCACACAGCCACAGCTCACACCGCAAGTCAGGTGTCCATAGGGAGGAAATCACCGGGCATCCCGGGCATTCGCCGCTAAAGCCACTAGGCTCGCCACCACATCCGCGGTCCCTGCTGAGTCATGCGAACACTTCCGCTGACTCAGAGGCCCAGAAAACTATGCCATCCCACTCGCAAGCCAGGTCCAGCGGCTCCCAGCGAAGGATCTCACCAGCCTCCCAGGAAAATCTGACGTTGAAAGCAGGTACTGCGGGGGTTGCAAGCCCCCTCCGACATCCTCTCAGACAGCTGTTAAACCCTCTAGCCGTTCAGAACTCAACAGAAGACGGCCATATCAAGTGGACATGTGCAGCATTTAGATGGCTTTTTATGAAGAGGCATCTCTAAAGTACATGGTGTTTTCACAGAAATTACCTATCAAACAAAAAAGGTGATAAATTGTTCTTTCAGTGTTATACTGGATGAAAAAGCTAAAAATATGATTGTAATATTATCAATATTCTAAATTCTCTTTTCTGTTCTCAATATTCTAAGCTACTTAAATAATAGAACTTTAATAATTTTAAACATGTTCTAACAACTTCAATTATGGAAATAGCACAATGTACTGTGGACATGATATATTTAGATTTCAGCAAGGCATTCGACAAAGTAGACCACAACCTACTTCTTAGTAAGCTAGAAAAAAGTGGAATAGATAGCATCACCACTAGATGGACTCGCAACTGGCTGGCAAACCATACTCAACGAGTAGTCCTTAATGGGTTTAATTCTACATGGAGGGAAGTAAGCAGTGGGGTGCCACAAGGTTCCGTCTTAGGCCCATTGTCTTAATATCTTCATTAATGACTTAGATGAGGGAATAGAAGGGAAACTTACCAAATTTGCAGACGATATCAAGCTGGCAGGAATAGCTAACACACAAGAAGATAGGCTCAAGATCCAGACAGACTAGAACACTGGGTCGTATCTAACAAAATGAAATGCAATGTAGAGAAAAGTAAAGTCCTACACTTAGGCAAGAAAAACCAAAAGTACACTTATAGACTGGGTGAAACCAGGCTTAATAGCAGTAACTGTGAGAGGGATCTTGAAGTCTTAGTGGACAACCAGCTAAATATGAGCCAGCAGTGTGCAGCAGCAGCCAAAAAGGCTAATGCAATCCTAAGTTGTATTAACAGAGAGATACAATCAAGATCAAGGGAAGTACTAATACCACTCTATAAAGCCTTAGTAAGACCACACCTAGAGTACTGCATCCAGTTTTGTTCACCACATTATAAAAAAGATGTTGAGACTAGAAAAAGTACAGAGAAGAGCAACCAGGATGATTAGGGGACTGGAGGCTAAAACATACAATGAATGGTTTCAGGAACTGGGCTTGGCTAGTCTAGGAAAGAGAATGACCCAGGGAAACATGATAGTGGTCTTCCAATATTTGAAGGGCTGCCACAGGGAGGAAGGGGTCAAGCTATTTTCTAAAGCACCTGTAGGCCAGACAAGGAATAATGGATGGAAACTGAACAAGGAGAGATTTAACCTGGAAATAAGGAGAAACTTTCTGACAGTGAGAACAATCAACCAATGGAACAGCTTGCCCTCGGAAGTTATGGGAGCACCATCACTTGAGACTTTCAAGAAGAGATTGGACTGCCATTTGTCAGAAATGGTGTAGGGTCTCCCGCTTGAGCAGGGGGTTGGACTAGATGACCTACAAGGTCCCTTCCAACTCTGATTATCTGTTATCTGTTATCTGTACCAAGATTTATAACAACATAATAAACAGAAAGGAAAAAGAAAATCACTTGAAAACTTTGCTCAGGTTTCAGATTCAATAGGCTTTGCCTCTATGTAAGAAACAATGTCTACAAATATGTCTAATTTTCTCGAATGTGATAGGCTTCAAGACAGAAAAGAAGAGAACATTTTAATGCTTGTGGTTGTTTGTTGATTTTCTATTAACAGTAAGCAGCACTTGGGGGATTTTCATGGCTTTGGATTTGTTGGCCTGGAGTCCAACTAAAATTATTTCCAAATCAACTTACAATGAATCAGTCTGTTTTTTGAATTGCCAAATTGAGTATAACATTGGTAGAAGAACAAATAACCAAAGTGGGCTAAGAAGATTGCTGAGCAATGTTATTTTCTGAAAATATAGTTGCCATTCTTCACAGGTTTCAACAATGAAATGTTGGCTCTTGTTCTCTGTGAAGCAGATGTGTTTTTTTTTGAGTGATGTACTAGTTTATTTATGATATTCATATTCTGCTATTGTTGCTTTGATGCAGACTTGAAGAATACAAACTGAACAGCTCAATTTTTGTTTAGCACATATTATTCTGTGGGGTATCTTTATAGATTATTTAAAAAGAAGCAGGCACCCGGTATTTCAAGCTTCTGTTTTCATACTTTCCCACCCACATCAATCCAAGCCATTTTTTGTCTGTTTCTGATAAAATGTCTCTCCCCTGCCCCACAAATCTTTAGCAATTAAGACCATTGTCAATCTCTGAATATCTGCTACAGCGATGTGAATTGATTATGTTTCACATGAAAGGAAAGTACTCCTTAGATTTTTATGTGCAACAGAAATTATAGTTCCTCTGAAAAACATGACATCAGCCTCTGGCTGAAACTGCAGGAAACATTTTGAAGTTTTGAGTAGAAGTGTGAAAAACAGACCTTTGATCAGGACAGATGCAAATTCTTCGAAGTTAATTTGAACTTCTTCTGCACTTCAGTCAGATAAAAGGATGGGGGGGAATCCATAATTTTTAAATGGCAAACCTTCCATGATGTAGTGAAAGCAACACACATGAGAATACAGCAGAGGTGGGATTCAATTTTTTTGCTACCAGTTCTGTGGGGGTGGCTGGTTGGGCGTGGCAGGGGAAGGATACTGTAAAATCTCCTGTCCAAGGTGGTATTTGCCAGTTCTCCGAACTACTCAAAATTTCTGCTACCAGTTCTCCAGAACTGGTCACAAGTTCAACCTGCTGAATACCACCTGTGGAATACAGGTAATCCTTGATTTATAAGCATTCATTTAGCAACTGTTCAAAGTTACAATGGGGCTAAGAAAAGTAACTTACAACCAGTCCTCACACTTAAAACCGGGCCAGCACTCTTGCAGTCATGTGATTTAAATTTGGGTGCATGACAAGTAGCACGTATTTATGATGGTTGCAGCATCTTGAGATCATGTGATTGCTATATGTGACTTTCCTAGGCAGCTTGTGACAAGCAAAGTCAATGAGGGCAGCTGGATTCACTTAATGACCACATGGTTAACAGCTGCTGTGATTCACTGCAAAAAAAAGTTGTAAAATCAGGTGTGACTCACGTAACAATTGCCTTTACTTAGTGATGGAAATTCTGGTCATAATTTGAAGACTATCTGTATATAAAGCTACAGTTTTATTGTCTTAGTACATAAGTGAATGTGAACCTCTTTATCTGGCAAATATGTATTTTAATTTGATGATAAACTCAAATGCTATTGCAAGGTATTCGAATGATATATGAAACACAAATTGTCACACTTTTTGCTGCAGTACTGTACTTTTCCAACCAGAAATCGTACAGTTTAGATTTGTTGGGTGAGTAGCTTAGTATTCTTTTTAATGACTCCAGTAACAATATGAAAAAAGATAAGAGTGTTCAACTCTCCTAAAGAGCAGAGTGAGTACATGTACCTCCCATAAAGGACATACATTATCTTTTTATATGGAGTTGAGAGTTATACAGACCTTTGTGAGGCAAGCGCAATTTGCTTTGATGATGCACTTTGGGCAGAGAAGCAACACCATTGTCTCCTCTGAGAGGTGAAGGGCGAAGGGCCCCAATGTGCTCCACTGAGGGATTTCACAATATGAAGACTGATCCAGAGACTCCACTGAAAATCTATTTTGGGATAGCCTCCAATGATTGGAAAAGACTTCAGCACAAAGAATTTGTGTGGCCTTTTACAGCTTTCAGAACTGTTGTAGGAAGAGAGCACCCTCTTAGAAATCGCACAAAGACCTACTAACATTGCTGTATCGCCCTAGTCTCTCTCTCAAATAGGCTAGAAAAGAAAATATGGTTGACTCTGCTTTTGCTGGAGGAAAAGTAATGTGGAGTTAAATTCTCATTTGACAGGCTTACCTTAATTACACTGTCTCTGATGGATGTCAGTTATTCTTCACAATATTATCATGTCTACAGGGGCTTACCCTGGTTTATGATAGTATAATTCAATGCCAGGGAAAGGCATAAAAAGGATTAGAAAGCACAGGAGGAGAAATGTTGTTATTTAAAGCTTAATGGTCTGGGAATTCGGTATTTTTTGCTATTTTTCTTTTCCAGCACTGGATACTGCTGGTGCAGTTGGTGGTGGTGATGATGATAGTGAAGATGATGAAGATGATGATGATTTGAGTGGGAGATCTAAGTATCTCTAGCTCCCGGCACTTGCTTCAAAAAAAGTGGAATATTTTAAGTTCTATTTAAAGGAACTACTGTTTCCTTTCAGTAACTGTGCTTCTTTCTCTTTTGATAGATCTGTATCCTTTTGTCTAGTTTGTTGCTTAGTCTGATTCTGCTCATTCTTCATTAGTACTTTGGGCCTTTTTCATTCTTCCTCTTTGTCAAGTATACCCTTTCCCTCACCTTCACCTCCCTAATATTTGAGTGATGCAAAGCTAGCTCTCTGAGTCTGGAGGTGGAAGATCCATGGCATTTTAAAAACGATCCATTGTTAATTAAAAGGAAGTTGCAATTTGCCTATATGAAATATGCCAGCTCATATGCTCATTGTGTTCCTTAAAGTCACAAGAATGTGTTTTTCTGTTTACTGCTGGCCACTCTCATGCCACCAGCAAACTTAAAATATGTCTGTTGGTGTCTCATAAAGTTAATATACATATAAGTTTATTTATATGGCACAGTGGTTAGAATGCAGTATTGAAGGCTGCTTTTGCTCACTGCCAGCTACCTGCAATTTGGCAGTTCGAATCTCACCAGGCTCAAGGTTGACTCAGCCTTCCATCTTTCCAAGATTGTTAAAAAGAGGACCCAGATTGTTGGGGGCAATATGCTGACTCTGTAAAATGCTTAGAGAAGGCACTGTGAAGTGGTATATAAGTGTGAAGTGCTATTGCTATTCCTATGTCTTCTGGATATTCATGCTTCTCTCCCTCCCCCTTAGAGTTGGCTGAAAAAATGCAAATGAAATAATTACCTCTTGTATGTAAGAACTGTGATTCCAATGGCACATAGGGGGCAGAATAGTGTTACATAGAGCTGAGGATTTCCTTTGTGTCCCTTCTTTGTTGTTCTTTGTTTTAGGATTATTAATCTCAAATCATTTCCTTTTGCCTTTCTTCCCAGGTACATATGCACACAGTATGTGCTCTTTGACTCTCCTGATAGGACATAGTTAACTAGTTGTTGTTGTTTTTTTGCCAAGCCCACCATTATATTCAAGGCATGGGTCCGGGGTACTTGCGGGAGCGCCTCCTGCCGACATCAAATACTGATCGCCCTGTGCGAGCACACAGGCGGGGACTCCTCAGGGTGCCGTCCGCAAGACAATGTTGGCTGTCAGTGCCCCGGGGAAGAGCCTATTCTGTAGCGGCTCCCACCTTATGGAATCAACTACCCTTGGAGCTCCGGTTGGCTCCCGATCTCTCCTCTTTCCACCGCGATCTGAAAACCTGGTTGTTTGTACAGGCCGGGCTGGACTGCCCTCCTGGAGGGGTGGGATTTTAAATTGGTTTTAATGAGTTTTATTCGGCTTGGCTCGTTAGGTTTAATTTCTTTTAAATTATTTATTGTTCTGTGTTTTTATTTGTGAGCCTCCCCGAGTCCTTTCGGAAAGGGGGAGGCATACAACTCCAAGTAAAATAAAATAAAAATAAATAAAATATTCCCCTGTAAAGAAATCTCTTTTCTATGATAGTTATGAAATCTGTTTTGCTCCACACTGCTCAGGTCAGATTCTTGCTCTCAATGACGTTCAAACACAAAGAAAGAATTTTTCGACCTCCAACATAGTGCCTTTCAGTACCTCTGGGACCTTTTTACCTTATGCTCTATTTCTTGGGGTGTCCATTTCTGCCATTCATTTTAGATCTGCATGTCTAAGCATCCAGTTTGCTATATTTCAGGCAGAAAGTGAAGACTTGTTTTTGTTCTGTCAGCCTTTTAAAGTTTTGATTTTTTTTTAAATGTTAAGATGGTCATATTTTCTTTAAAACTATTTGGAGCAAGGGGTTATAATTTTCCTAGAATTTTTTTGGAATAAGGTGAGTATAGAATTGTATTAAATAAATAAATGATCTCATTAATACAATGAGACAATCCGGGGTTTTTTTTTAAAAATTGAGTTATGCTTGGTTTTACAAATTGTTATTATGATTTCTTTTCAGGGATATTGGTCTTCTCCACAAGGTCCTCTATTGTTAACTAATTCTCTCTCACACAGAGTCACAGCTTGTAAAACTGATGAAGAAGTTGTGAGTGAGGCATATATTTGTTTTTAGTTAGCTGGAAGTTTTCTTACACAATTCCTTTTTGCCTCCCACATATGTGAACTTTCTAGATTAGGCATTTTAGTGCAATAACAACCAAGGAACTCTCTCATGCATGCAACTGACAAACAGAAAGATAGTACCACTTTCTAGTAAGCTGGGAATTCCTGAAGACTCTTTAAGTGGATAAATATCAGTGAGAAATGGTTGAGTTGAGCCTCGATCAATTTCTGGTAAAAATTAGACTAGAAGAATGAGGGTTTTGTTTGTTTTAAACCAGAGAAGTGAATCACTTTATCTTTCAGCTATTTGTAGGTTGGGGGCCAGTGCTATCTTGGGGCAGAATGAAATCCTGCAACTATCAGAGGAAGCAGTATTTTGCAGAAACTTCTGTCAGTTTTTTGACTGCTCAGACAAAGCAAGCATCTCTTAAGCAAACATCTCCTTGAGTTTTGGCAGAGGAAAGTGACCTTGGTTAATCAGATTCAACTGCAAAGCTGATCAGTTTTTTTGTGGAATGAAAGTGGAGGCTTCATTTTATTCTTTGCCACTGGCCAAAAATGTTTAGGGAGGCCTTTTCCTGGAGATCCTTGAATATTTCCTTGGGTATGCCCGGACATTGCTCATTTTCTCATTATGTGTTCTTGCTGACTTCTCATTATTTCTTGACAAAATTTTCCTTGACAGGAGCACAAAATATGAGAAGTGGCTGATGAGTTATGTAAAGTTGAATTTCAGATCATGATTGAAATAATACTCAAGATTTCTCAGAAATTACATTCAATTTGCTTTTAATAGACTTAAAATCAGTTCCATTTGAGAACCAATTTATCTTCTCTGAGCTAATGCTCAATATTATTGGGGAAAGTGAAAACTTTAAAAGAAATATAAATGCATTTAATATTACCATGCATATTTATAGTTGAATATGAAAATCTGCCTTTGCTGTTTAATCTCAAAATCTAGTTTTTATTGTAGTTGGCATATTTTGAATATTTTGATTGCTTATTTCTTTAAAAGGTGGTAGCTTTTAGATAGTGGGATTGTGCTGGTTAAACAGTATATAGTTAGTTTGGGAATGAGAGCCATCCCCTTAAGGGAATGCCTCATGGGAAATGCAGTTAATGCCTCATGGGAGATGTAGTTCATGTCATGTGGTCACAACTGTAATCCTGATTGGTCACTGAATTGACCTCTGGTTGGGTTGGGAGGAGTTTTGTTCATACTTACTTGGACTCCAGCAATGTGCTGGAGTCTTCCCTTGCTGTATCATTATGGGATGAAGATAACTATCTTTTCACACTATGAAGACAACAATGCAACAATGATTGGACATTAGATGAATTTCAGCATAACTGTGAGTTATACCTAGAGGATGCCTGATATACAGGTGAAACTCGAAAAATTAGAATATCGTGCAAAAGTTAATTTATTTCAGTAATGCAACTTAAAAGGTGAAACTAATATATGAGATAGACTCATTACATGCAAAGCAAGATAGCTCAAGCCATGATTTGTCATAATTGTGATGATTATGGCTTACATCTCATGAAAACCCCAAATCCACAATCTCAGAAAATTAGAATATTACATGCAATCAATATAATAAGGATTGTACATAGAACAATATTGGACCTCTGAATAGTATAAGCATGCATATGAACTCAGTACTTTGGGCCCCTTTTGCAGCAATTACTGCCTCAATGCGGTGTGGCATGGAAGCTATCAGCCTGTGGCACTGCTCAGGTGTTATGGAAGACCAGGATGCTTCAATAGCGGCCTTCAGCTCTTCTGCATTGTTTGGTCTCATGTCTCTCATCTTTCTCTTGGCAATGCCCCATAGATTCTCTATGGGGTTCAGGTCAGGCGAGTTTGCTGGCCAACCAAGCACAGTAATCTCACAGTCATTGAACCAGGTTTTGGTGCCTTTGGCAGTGTGGGCAGGTGCCAAGTCCTGTTGGAAAATGAAGTCAGCATCCCCATAAAGCTCGTCTGCAGAAGGAAGCATGAAGTGCTCCAAAATCTCCTGGTAGACAGCTGCATTGACCCTGGACTTAATGAAGCACAGTGGACCAACACTAGCAGATGACATGACTCCCCAAATCAACACAGACTGTGGAAACTTCACACTGGACTTCAAGCATCTTGTAGTGTGTGCCTCTCCATTCTTCCTCCAGACTCTAGGTCCTTGGTTTCCAAATGAGATGCAAAAGTTGCTCTCATCAGAAAAGAGGACTTTGGACCACTGAGCAACAGACCAGGTCTCTTTTTCTTTAGCCCAGGTAAGACACTTCTGATGTTGTTTGTTGTTCAAGAGCGGCTTGACAAGAGGAACATGGCATTTGAAGCCCATGTTCAGGATCCGTCTGAGTGTAGTGGCTCTTGATGCACTGACTCCAGCCTCAGTCCACTCCTTGTGAAAGTCCCCAACACTTTTGAATGGCCTTCTCCTGACAATCCTCTCCAGACTGTGGTCATCCCTGCTCTTGTGCACCTTTTTCTTCCACACTTTTCCCTTCCACATAACTTTCTATTAATGTGCTTTGATTCAGTACTTTGGGAACATCCAACTTCTTTTGCAATTACCTTTTGAGGCTTTCCCTCCTTATGGAGGGTGTCAATGATGGTTTTCTGCACAACTGTCAGGTCAGCAGTCTTTCCCATGGTTGTGATTCCTACTGAACCAGACTGAGAGACCATTTAAAGGCTCAGGAACCCTTTGCAGGTGTTATGGCTTAATTAGCTGATTAGAGTGGGACACTTTGAGCCTAGAATATTGCACCTTTTCACAATATTCTAATTTTCTGAGATTGTGGATTTGGGGTTTTCATGAGCTGTAAGCCATAATCATCACAATTATGACAAATCACAGCTTGAACTATCTTGCTTTGCATGTAATGAGTCTATCTCATATATTAATTTCACCTTTTAAGTTGCATTACTGAAATAATGAACTTTTGCACAATATTCTAATTTTTTGAGTTTCACCTGTAATCCAATAAAGAAACTTTGTATGGAAGCCTTTGTAGTGTTTAACTACCTGTCTCTATATTCAGCCAGAAAATTAGAGACAAGAAAGGGATTGTATGGAGAATCCCCAAAACACTAAATATAAGTTGAGATTCTGATTATTTTAACAACTGAACCAATTTTAATGGAAGCCTCTTCGTATAAAGGCCTAGGACACCTTGGACACCAAAAGAGGCCTTCTCTAAAACCATTTAAGACATGATTCATAAACTAAAACTTGGATGATTCTACTTCCTTTCTAATTCAATGCAAATAAAGCTTTATGTTTCTTTGCTTATTCTGTAATATATATTCTCTTTGTGTTGTGGCTTCTGTTTTTTTTCATTGTTTGCAATAACATGGTAATAATGGCCTGAATGCAGCAACCTGTATTTCCTTTCAGAAATTTATTTATTAAGTATTATATGGAAAACCTATATCTTAACTGGTTTTGTCAAAACTCATTTACATCCATTTCTTAAAACTTTATGGATTTTGACCTCAATTAATTCAGGAGAACAAATCTTACTCTAAGATCTTTTGACATAATTTATAGAGGTGACATTTTTTTCTTTACTTGAATCCTTTTAGTGCAAAATTAAAAGATACACGGTGCACATGCAGAGACATACACACTCATACAAATAGACAATAAAGATTTAAATAAATACACACGATGAACAGTTATGTTGTATGTTAGGATAGCAATAGCAATAGCAATAGCACTTAGGCTTATATACCGCTTCACAGTGCTTTACAGTCCTCTCTAAGCTGGTTACAATGTCAGCATATTGCCAACAATCTGGGTCCTCATAATATATGTATAACATACCGTTATTTAACCAAATAGCTTTCCCCCAAAATCATCTTAATAAATATTTTTACTTTCTATTTAAGTTATGTTTTGGCAAGCAGTCCTACTGTCTATGTTATTTTCCTCTTATAATAATAATTTTTATTACAGTCACAGACCAGCATTACAAATAAAAAGCATTAATTTTTTTTAAGCACAAAGACAAGGTAATATATTACAATCAGTGGTTGATTGTCAATCAGCAGTGGGCTTAGTCAAACTCTGCCTAATTTTGTAGACAGTATAACAAAATTTAGCTACATTCAAAAAGATTACATCACACTGATACAATAACAATTGTACTTTAAAACATTAGTGTTTTCTCAGTATTTTATTGGGTGAGGTTTTATGAGATAAGTTGGTGAGTCCTTATAGAAGCTATAGTATACCGTAGTAGGATGTGAGCTGTACTTTTGATAATTCCTTGTTACAGGGATACAGTCTCAGCTCATAGGGAATATTTTCCTATTATTTTTCTTCCTTCCTTACCCTCCATCTCTCTTCCTGTTTTTAGCACAGCCCAGTACTTTTCCATTACGCCTCAGTTTTAACTTACTGCCAAGGCTCTAGCTTGGTTATTAATGCATTTCATTGAAAGACTCAAGGTTGAGCATTCATGAAAATCTCGTGATGGCATGAAACCTTTAATTGCTCCTTGAAAATCTCCAGTGTCTAAGGCAGTCATTCGATATTCGTATATCATCTGAAAAGCAAAGTGTTCACAAGTGTTTTGCCTTGTGAAGCAACACTTCACAAGTGTTTTGCCTTAAATCATAAGCATGGCTGGCTGGAGAATTCTGGGAGTTGAAGACCACTAGTCTTAAAGTTGCCAAGTTTGGAGACCTCTGCCTTAAATGAATCCCCCCCCTTTATTTTTCTTGCTTTTGGTTTTTCATTTTATAAAAGAGCAATGAATAATAAATATATACAATTATCCATGGACAAGATAAAGCAGCTTTCCAAATGCATGGCCTGATGTCGGTAATTTAATTGTAAACATTTTTATATTGTCTTTCAGCTTCTCAGTGCCAGTATAATAAGGAGGCACTACAGCCATCAATCAGGATTCCAACTGATGTTCATTTCATTTCAATTCAATGTAAATTTAGTTAATTAACATCCTTAGAGTTCTTCCCCATATATTTATTAATTTCAGTCTTCTGCCATTTCTGAAATTACAATTTGGTAGAGATTAGGGCCTTGGTGGCTCAGGCTGTTAATTGCCTGCACTTAAGTTCCAGCTGCCTACAACTGCTGTAGGCTCGAATCCCACCAGGCTCAAGGTTGACTCAGCCTTCCATCCTCTCGGGGTAGGTAAATTGAGGACCCAAGATTGTTGGGGGCAATTAGCTGACCTTGTAAAAATGCCGCTTAGTAATAAGCAGGCATATACAATGGAATGAAGGCTATTGCTGAGCACACTGGGTTGTATCCCAAAAATTGTAAGCCGCCCTGAGTCTCCGGAGAAGGGCGGCATATAAATGTAATTAAAATAAATAAATAAATAAAATTATTCTCCTACCTATTAGGGACTGTGGGTTGCCCTAAGAACCCATTATTAGCTTTTATATCTTTGCTGTATAGTATACTCAGTTGGAATAAATTATTAATAAAAGTCAGGATAACAACAACAACAACAATACTTTAGTAACTTTCTTGCCTATAGTCAGTAGATCTACCTTCCTTTGTGGACATAGGAAAAGAAAAAAAGTCTTAGTAAAAGAACTTTTGTTCAGCTGTGAACAATGTCTCAATCTTTTATTACATTGCATTTTGCCTGTTGATTTGGTCTAATTATTTCTGCTGAAATACAAATATAGATACACACACACATATATACATTCATGTATACAATATATACTATACACACACGGATACAGAACTGAGATTCATTTGAAAACAATTATATAATTTCATCTTTGGATATTGCTACAGATGATCCAATAGCTTTGCTTTTCATGTTCCCTTAAGAAGAGTCAATTCCATCCAGAAATACTGAGAATTTTACTAGATATCACACCTTTATGAGCTATACCAGGAAGGCAAAGATGTTTGACATTAACATTTCAAGTGGAAATTATTTTTCTTGTAAGGATAGATTTCCTGTGGTGGAGCAAATTAAAAACAGAACTTCTTAGGCAAACAGAGAACTCTAAAAATACATTGTCACAGAAAAACCTGAGACTCTCTTTCCCTTTCTCTCATTCACTCATTCTCTCCCTATATATTTACTTTTCTTGACACAGCATGATACCTAAGTATGATGTAGTTGCTGAAAAGGGTAAGATATTTGTAACATTAATGCATCTCCAATTTGTAAGAAGACAGAAAAGACCGCTGTACTATGGTGTGAATGTAAACCTGAGTTTATCTTAGTGGAAATTAACAACAGCTATATAATAGGAAGAAAACATTTGGTTTCAAAAGCAATTAAATTGTTGCAAGCTAGACCTAACTAGGCCTTTGTGCATTGGATAAATACACATAAATATGCATGCATATATTAGTAGGAACATTGATATTCTCCTTCTCCTCTTCCTCCTCCTTCTCTTCCTCCTCCTTCTCCTCTGTTATCTTTTTGGAAATAGTTAATATGAAAGGAATGGCAGCACTTCACTGAAAGGTATTTGTTTAGCCACATGCTACCCCAAAGCAAGGGATCTCTCACATAAGTGCTGGGATAGTGGAAATCTTTTAATATAAATCACTGTAATCTGCTTCATATGAATAGATAGCAAGCAAAAACATCAGACCTTTTCCTTTTACTCCAAGAAAGCCACCAAGAGCTAATATTACTAAGATTATGAATAATAGCTAAAATGTTAAGATCATAAGAGACTACAAGAGACTCTCTACCTTGCAGAGAGAGAGAGGTGGGGGGAGAGAGAGAAAGAGAAGGCACACTTGGATTCTAACAGGATCATAGAGATCAGATTATACTCTTTTAATAGTTCATCTGATTGCTACCAGACTTGGTGCAAACTATTGATGTTAACTAAGATAAGAATAATTTAAGAATCAGCTTCTCTAGGATGAGTCTACTTGATTTTTTTTCAAGAAATCCCTGTTAACAACATAGCAGACACAAGCAACTTAGCCTTGAAAAGTGAGTGTGAATTTAAAAGATAGAATGCCTGAATCTTTTTGTTATAACGGGTTGTGAAAGACCCCTTTAATTCAGAAGGAGTCTGATCAATAACACATACTTAATTTAATTTTAACTTATTTGTTGAAATAAATACTTTCATCAGTCCATTATATATAGTGATCAATGCAAAGCCATCCATAATAGGCGGACCAACAGGGCCGTAATGGCAGGTACAATCACAATGAAGATCCTGTGTTATACAAAGTAGTGGGGCTTTCTCGCACAGCTGTGCTCACTATGTTGTCCCGTTTACCCCACTCTTCTTGTAGATATTCATGGTTCAATCTACAGAAAAGGTAGTGGGTTTGTAGAAGACGGGAAGTCAACTTTTGAGTTTAGTGCATCAGTACAGGCTAGGCACCCCTGTACTAATTGAACATTTCAATATATCTCTAAGTGAGCAGCAGCTGACAACTTGTATTTGGTTAAAGGTAAACACATCTTTCTGTAGATTTTAATGCTTAATGTGATTCATAACTAGAAAACTGAATATTTAACAGTTGGACATTTTTTCAGTCAGTACTTAATGATACCTCCTTTGGGTATTATATAAATAGTACACCACAGACAAAATAACAGCTTTCAAATCATCCATTAGCCAACTAAAAGTATTTCTATATTTGCTTTTAAATTTTTTCCCCATCTCTTCCTAGCAGAACTCTTCTAGCTCAGAAACATTCCGAGGTCTCCTTACATGCATGGCAAGTTCAAAATCTCCCCATCTTCAATAAATTCAAGTCTAGAGAGTGCAAAGGAGATTTATCATTTTTCCCCTTGTAAATACTTTGTGGATGATATGGAGATAAATTTTGGATAGTTGCTTTGCTAAAATATCAATCCTTTTTTTCAGTTTCAGTTTCTTCACTGACTGGGAAGTTCACATAGAGACCAAGAACAATCTCTGCTATAACTTTTTTTTTAAAAAAAAGTCAGATCTGTAGCATGGAATCACAGTTTAAGTTCAGTATGGAGTTGCTTTTACAGCAGTGATTTCCATTGGGAGGGATGTCACGTCAGCAGTAAAACTTGTTCTCCAATCTCATCACTATAGTTTCTGTCTAAGATATACCCTGCCCCCTGCCCTCTCCCCCAATCACTATCTGGATAAACCTGACACGTTTTCAAACAATTTTTTTGGGAATAGTATATTTTAAAAATGAATTGTTCAGTTGCAACCACTCAAGATAACATTTGGACAAATCAGGTGAGTGCAATTGAAGAACATCTTATGAACAGTTACATTTACCTTTATAGTGTTTTAGCCTTGTGCAGCAGCCAATGACAGAGGAAATATGTGTGACTGGAAGAAAGATCGGATTCAACTAAATATAACATACTCTACAATGTCCTACAATCAGTGAAGAAATTGAAGGTGAAAAGAGGCTGAATATGTGCTTGACTCATACAGAATGCCATTGTCCAAATTTCACTGAAGAGAGGACCAAATAACTTGTCTTTTATTTATCTCTAAGCAGAGATCCAGTGTTATAGTTGCTTACTCTGCAGGTCATCGTGTCCCCACATACTGTTGAGTAATCTTCTTTTCTGACAACCTCACAAAGCCCAAGACTTCAATGGCCAAAGGCTGTGTAAAAAACTTAAGTGACTTGCTGTTTGCACGTCTTTGCTGTCAACTCTTATTGCCTGTTTCTTGGAATCATGAGCACCATTTTGATGGTAATATGAGTTTTCTCTTGCCAATACTCCTCACTATGTGCAGGTTCATTTTGTGAGTCATTTTTGCTCTCCTACATAAGGAAATTGTTTCTCCCCACTCCCTCCCCCACTTTGCAAAAACCCAAGCTGATTAAATCACAAGTAATTGCTTTTCTAAAACAACAGTATTTTAAACCTTTTTTTTGCTTTTAGCTTTAAATCAAAGTAACTACAGCATGAATCATTAGATGTTTCAATACTAAAAAAAATCTTGCAATTTTAAAAAATGCAAAATTTTATTCCTCACTTTTTCCAGTTAATTTCTGTCATTACACATTGTGCTTCAAAGAATTAAAGCTTTTAATTTCTCAGTATGGTAATGATCATTCAATGAAATAAAATAGAAATGGGGGTGAAATTATGCAGTTGCTTTGCTGGATTCAATAAAGGCAAAAATCACTCTCTACCTCTTTCCTTTTGGATGCTTGGGGAACCATACTGGTCGAGATTTCCAATTAGAATGGCCAAATATCCAGCCAGTTCAGGTGGTCCTTGACTTACAAAGTTCATTTAGTGACCGTTCAAAGTTACAATGGCACTGAAAAAAAGTGACCTGTGACCTTTTTTCACATTTATGACCTCTGCAGTATCCCCATGATCATGTGTTTTGCATTTGGATGCTTGACAACTGAATCATCTTTATGACGGTTTCAGTGTCCTTGTCACTGCATTGGTTTTTTTTTTTTGGTTTGTCTGTTCAAGCTTTTAAGCTCATATTATAGCAAGCAGGTGTCTGCTAGCCAGCACTGTGTTATCTTGTCTCCATAGTAATGAGATTAGAAAGTTTTGTAATGTTTTGATTCACTGCGCATGTGTACAAAGTCTTTACTTCACTTCCTGTCACTTCTGTTGTACTTTTCCTTTGTTCTTTTTCTATATGCCTTGGTGGAGATTAAGTTGCAAACATGTAGCTCAGTGTAGGTTTCTTTATTTTATAAATAAAAATGTTTTTAGATTACTTTCTGGGTCTATTTTTTATCAACATTGACAGCAAAGAAAAACACAGTCTATCACCTCTAATTAGCAGGGATGTTTGAAGATTTTTACTCCCTGAAAAAGGTTTTCCAAAGCTTTAACAATGGTCAAAGAGAAAGGCTTGACAGTCCTGGAGTCATATGATCCCCTTTTGGGACCTTCTGACAAGCAAAGTCAATGGGGAAACCAGATGCACATAACAACCCTGTTACTAATTTAAGAACTGCAGTGATTCACTTAGCAAATGTGGCAAAAAAGTCATAAAATGAGGCAAAACTCACTTAACAAATTGAGTTGAGGACTACTTATATGGCCTCTAGGAGTTGTAGAGCCCTTTTGAAGAGTTCCAGTGGGTTATGCCTCTGAGAAGGTTGCAAGAAGATAGTATCTGCATCCATGTCCTGCATCTTTGTTTCTCAGCAGCTTGTGCCCAGGTGTATATTATCATTTTCAAAATCCTCAAATAGTTTGTTGGATTATTATGTACTATATGTAACCACATGTCCTGAAGGTGGTTTTTCAAGAGGCAACTGGACTTTCTGGTTTTTTTCTTTGAAGTCATTTCACTTCTCATCCAAGAGAAGTGAAATGTCTTCGAAGAAAAAAACAGAAAGTTCAGTTGCCTCTTGAAAAACCATCTTTAGGACAACCATGACCTCAATGACTGAGAATCTCCATAGACATATCTAACCATACATTTGATAAATTGTCCAAGTACTGTGCATCTATGTGCTGGCAGGTAATCCAAAAATGTGCAAAAATACTACCCTTCAGAAAAAAGGATTATGGATTGTGGTGAAAATAGGGAGGGATGTTAAGCAGACTCTGAGAGGAGGAAGTATGCACATTAATCAGGAAATGTGGAGTGACTATTGGAGAAGGAAAAGCAAACAACGTGTGGAGAACAAACTGGAGTATCCTAGAAGAGAGGGCAAAATTTCAACCAAAGTGAATCAGACCACTGCATAGAAATTAGAACATATTCTGCTGAATTAATGCTATGCCTTGAGCTAGCACATTTTATAAGCTATTATGCATCATTAGTGCTAACTGTAATTTTGCCTTGAGGATTAAGATGGTTTAATTTTGCTTTTCAAGTTATGTTCCCCCTTTGCTGTAAGTATCTTAGTTATCTTAGTAACTGTAAGTATCTTACAGTTTAAAAAAAAACCTCATACTTTTAGAGTGCCAAATATGAAAAAGAGATAATGTAAAAAAGAAAATTGCTTGTAGATGCTAAGGAATTATCACAACACTATTTGAAAGTAATCATTGCCCTGTTTCTGCAAAACACTTAGGTATGTTACTAAATCAGTCAAATATCTTTATAGATTGCACTGCATATCTAAAATCTGTACCTCAGGTCTCCAGGATATACTAAGAATCCTTGCATCGGAAGATGCAAAAATCAGTACATAATTTAACCTTTTCTCAGTTGGTCATGGAGCAATAGGTATTATTGGATAGTGAATTATCTAATGGAATACCTTGCTTTTTTAGTTGCTTAATTTTTCTAGCTCTTTTCCTTACTTTAATTCAATCTATTCAAGTTAGGCACTGCCCAACTCAAAATGGACCCCGGGAATTATACAATTAAACAAAATTTATTTTTTTTAACAAAATAGAAAGTACAATGGTCAATGTCTGGAACTTACTACCTGATTCTGTTGTCACCTGCTCAAACCCACACTCCTTTACCCTCAAACTAACCTCTATTGACCTCACCCCATTCCTAAGAGGTCTGTAAGGGGCGTGCATAAGCACACAATCGTGCCTGCCATCCCTGTCCTATTGTCCCCAATTATTAGTTCCTATTTCTTAATAGAAATAAGAACTAATTTATTTAAACTTATGTTTATTCTTATTTCTATTTGTATTGTAAGCTTTTGACAAAGTAAATAAATAAATGAATAAATAAATAAATAAAAACAGTAAAATATTACAAATGAGAATTATATAGATTCTTGATAGATTAAGTAGGCAGAGTAGTTTATAGTGTTCATCCAATGCTGCTAATAGACTGTATGAAAACAAAATCAAGCAAGGGTATTTTGAGTTATATTTGACTCTTTCCTGCTTCACTACCAATTGAGTTATGGCATTTATAACATAATTTCCTTTCCATTGACTGAAGTAAGAACATTGTGTATAGAAGACCAGTGAAGCCTAGGATTATATAAAGAAAAATTATGTTCCTAACAATATGAAATGAAGATTTCATAAACTGTAAATTGCTGGATTCCTTTAAAGAAATGAGGGGTTAATGTTAGCCTGAGAGGCGAGAGAGGGGGAGCTGGCATTGTGGCGGTACAACGTGCAATCTTAATTCTCTAAGATTGCCATCGATATCTCAGCTGCCGGTCGGTCCTATCAGACCTAAACCGTCCTGTAGAGATGGTGATCTTTAAGGGCATGTCCTGCTGATCCCAGGGATATCGCAAAGTCCCTGGTTGATCCAGGAAAAGCCCTTTTTGCCGACAGCGGAGAGGCAGACATTCAAGCTGCTGAAGCTGGGACAGCTCCAGAACAGAAGAGATTGAAAGAAAGTGTGTCAGTTAGGTAAGAGGAACTTTTATTTATTATTTCTTGAAGAGAACACCCTAAAAGACTTAAAGTGGAATTAAAAGTGAAGAGAAAAGTGTTTAAGCGGCGAGATTAAGCTAGTTAAAGTGAAAGTTTTTTTTCTTTTCCCTTTTTATTGGAATTTTGAACTTGGTAAAGCTTCTTAATTTTAAACTGGACTGGTCCTTTTTAAATTTTCTATTCCTGTTTTTATTTCTTTTTTTAACAATCCTCTTGAAAGTTTGTTTTTGATTAAGACTCTTATTTCTGATTTGAGATTTATTTATTTTTAAAAGAAAAGACCTTACTTTTTTTTATTATGTTCCTGGCTTTGGATGTATGAGGGGGAAGTGAAAGTGAAGGAAAATAGGTAGCACTGCCACCTAGAGGCTTGGATACATTGTTTTCTTTTTTCTTTTACTTGTTATTGTATTTGTGTTATACTCAAGCACTCTGAGCTTTGCACTGGAAAAGATAGTGGGATGAGCATGGCAATTTGTTTACACAGGTGTTCATCTGTGAAACTATAGATAGCTAGAGTTGAAGTTGAAAGAAAGAAGATTGAAGTGACCTTGAAAACTCTGAACTGGAAACTTTGAGCTGATTTATCAAAGAGCCTTGGATATTTAGTGGCAGAGGCTTGCTTTACATTAGAATTGTTTGTTACTTTTTGCCTTCTTTTCTACTTCCCCTCTAGTTGGTTTTTTTTTTATTTGGATTTCGATTTTCCAAACCAGGAACTAGAATGTAAATGTTTTATTTTTGCTTTTTTTTTTTTTTTTTATTAAGAGAAATACATAGACTATTTTTTTCTCTTTTTTCTCTTTTTGATTTTTCTTTTTCCTTTCCTTATCCTCTTTTTCTTTTAAAGAAAAATCCTTTTTTTCCCTTTTTCCATATTTTCCCTTGCTTTTTTTATTTTTTATATATTATTGCAACTAATTGGATTAAGGTATACAAGTGCCTGAAGATTTTTTCCCCTTTTGTTTTTGGAGTGGCAACTGTTTGCCTTTGTTCTTTTTTTCCTTTGTTCTTTTTTCTTTTCTCTCTCTCTTTCCTCACAGATAAGCATTACAAGATGAGTAGAAAGATAACAGCCCCAGCTTCCTCGATACCAACCTCCTCACCATCTGGAGGACAATGATCTATACAGACAATATTACAATAGGAAAAAGACAAAGAGAAGGAAGTGATGATCATGCAAGGAATTCAGAAGATTGAGCAAAAAATTGAAAAGACAGATGAGAAAGTGGAGAATATTCAACAGATGATGATGAAATATGAAGACAGATTCAAAAAAATTGAAGAAGATATAAAGAGATAAGAAAATTGGAGATATTGATACTCGATTGAGTGATATTGAGAAAGGCAGGAGTGAACCATTAGGATGGGAAATTGATAGATCAGAATTTTATTTGAGATTCCAAAATGTGGAAGAAGGAAAGGGTGAAAATCTTGCTGAAACAATGACAGAAATACTGGCAGAAGCATTATAGATAACCAAAGAGAAGATGATGGATGGGATGGATGAAGTGTTCCGTGTCTATACAAGATATGCAATGAAAAACAAGTTACCAAGAGAAGTACATATTAGATTTACCATGAAGATAACCAAAACACAGATACTACAGGTGGCAAGAGAGAAAACATTAAAGTACAAAGATAAAGAAATTGTGGTGCTGAAACAAGTACCAAGAAGAGTAGGAGAGATGAGAAGAGAATATACATTTTTGACTAAAGAGTTACTTAAAAGAGGAATAAACTATAGATGGTTGATGCCAGAAGGTCTCTTGTTCACTTGGCAAGAACAAAGACACAGAATTGACACAGTCAGAAAAGCGGAGTTGTTCTACTTAGAATATTTTAGAGGAAAAGAGGAAGAAGAAAGAAAAGAAGAGTCACTAATTGAATTTCAAGAGGAGTGTATAGCAGTAATTGAAAAAGCAAAAGAAGAAGGTGCAGTAGGTGGTGTACCCAGAGAGCAACGAGAACTAAGATCTACTAGAGCAATAAAACCCTCTTATAAAGCTTAACATGGATAAAAGGAAATTGATTACGATTAACATAAATGGACTTAATTTGGCTGCTAAAAGAAGAAAAATATTTCATAAATTAGAGAAATTAAAATTTTATATAATTCATTTACAAGAAGTACATATTAAAAAACAACATAAATATATATTGAAGCAAAAAAAATTAGGGAAATTATTCATGTCGCTGACACAATAAAAAAAGAGGCGTGGTTTTATATATTAGAGATACAATTGCAGCAGAATTAATTTATACAGATGATGACAGAAGGATTTTGATGGTGGAAATAATGGACAATAATGTTAAAACACTTTTAATTGCAATTTATGCTCCAAATGATAATCAAGAAGAATTCTACAGGAAATTAGACATGAAAATAATTGAATTTCACTATGTTAATATTTGTATGATGGGAGATCTTAATGGAATAATTAATGATCGGTTGGGCTATAAAATGCAGAAATCAACAAAGAAACCTACCAAAATCTTTCTTTCGAATGATAGAAGAATTAAACTTAAAAGATGTATGGAGAGAGAGAAATATGGAAAGTAAACGATATACTTTTTACTCAAACAGACATGCATCATGGTCTAGAATAGATATGATATGGATGTCAGCAGAACTATTATGGAAGCGGTACGGATCTGGATGGGGAGGAACAGGCTCCAGCTCAACCCTGCCAGGACTGAGTGGCTGTGCATAGCAGCATCTTGAGTGATCCAGAGTGTTCCATCGTTGGTTTGGGGGGAGAGGTGTTGCCCCCCCCGTAGACAGGGCTTGCAACTTGGTTTCCTCCTGGACTCACGGCTCAGTTTGGAGGAGCAGGTGGGAGCCATGGCCAGGGGGGCATTCACCCAGGTCCGCCTGGTGTGCCAGTTGTGTCCCTACCTGGACCGAGATGTGCTATGCACGGTCACTCATGCATTCGTTACGTCCCAGATCGACTACTGCAATGCACTCTACATGGGGCTTCCCTTGAGGACCAAGTGGAAGCTTCAGCTGGTGCAGAATGCAGCCGCGTGGGTTGTGATGGGGATGTACCAATATTCCCATATTACACCCCTCCTGCGCGAGCTGCATTGGTTGCCGGCTGCCCTCAGTGTGAGATTCAAGGTGTTGGTGCTTACCTACAAAGCTCTCCATGGCTTGGGGCCGGGGTACTTGCGGGAATGTCTCCTGCCAGCATCGAATACCAATTTCCCGGTGCGCGCCCACAGACAGGTCCTCCTTGGGGTACCGTCGGCTAGACAATGTTGACTGGCAGTCCCTAGGGGGAAGGCCTTCTCAGTGGGGGTGTCCACTTTGTGGAACCAGCTTCCCCTGGAGCTACAACTGTCCCCCGACCTTCGCTCCTTTCATTGCGGCCTAAAGACTTGGTTATTCGAACAGGCCAGCCTGGATTAAAGGGGGGGGGGTTGTTTTAAAATTTTAAATGTTTGTAAATGGGTTTTAATGGTTATTTGGTCAAATTTGGTTTAATTCCTTTTTAACTTTTGTATTTGTATGGTTGTTTTTATGTGAGCCACCCTGAGTCCTTCAGGAGAGAGGGTGGCATATAAGACCAAATAATAAATAAATAAATAAATAAATAAATAAATAAATAAATAAATAAACAATATTATTTAAAAATTCCATTATGGATATCTACTATTGAAGCTTTTTCCTATCCAGTAACATATAAAAAGGAACGAACAGTTAGATATGGTGAGATATTGAATGAAAAGGGTGAACTTAAATCTATGCAAGAGTTGGAAGAACAAGGTGTAAAAATGAATTGATTTTCATATTTGCAAGTACAATCTAGATTTGATAAAGATTTTAAAACAGAAGGGTTTTATGATAAGTTGACTGATTTAGATAAAATTTTGATGGGTACTGATGAATAGGTAATTAAAAAACTTTATGGACATTTATTAGAATTTAAATTGGAAGAAGAACAAGTTAAAGAAACGATTGCTTGGGGGGAAAATTTTGAATATGGGATTGATTTAGAGAAGTGGCAAAAATTGTGGTCTCAAAATTATAAAATGACAGTGTCAACTGCATATAAAGAAAATTGGTATAAGATGTTTTACAGGTGGCATCTACCCCCAATGAGAATTGCAAGAATGTTTAAGAATAAATCAGATAAATGTTGGAAATGTCATCAAATAACTGGCTCATATTACCATATGTGGTGGACGTGTTCGGATGCAAAAAAATATTGGACTAAAATCCACACATGGTTGGAAAAAATGATAAAACAACACATAGACTTTAAATGAGAATTTTTTTATTGGGAATTAAACCGGAAATATACAATAAAGAGTTGAAGTATTTGATTGTAAATGTTTTAACAGCAGCTAGAATTGTGTTTGCTAAGAATTGGAAAAACGATAAAATACCTATGCAGGAGGAAGTTATTAAGAAAATTATGGACTGTGCTGTAATGAGTAAATTGACATTTGAAATAAGAGAACAAGAAGATAAACAATTTTATATGATATGGGATTTGTTTTATTGATGGTTGGACAAAAAGACATGGTAATGTAATAGATTTGATAGTTTTGTAATAAGTTTAACAGATAGATATAAAATATGCTATAGACATATATAACTATTGGATGAAAGTATAACATAAATTTTAAAATAAAATTTAAAATATCTCATATAAAGTGATAGAATAAATAGTTTAGTCATGGATGATTAATAATTGATAAATATATAAGCATTTGTTAGCTTGATAATGTGAACATTTATATAAATTGAGAAATCACTACAAAAGGATAGCACAAAGGATGTGTAACCAACTGACACACTGTATGTATATAAAATGGAAGATGGTTTTTATGTTTTTATGTTTTGTCTGTGTATGTTTGTCTTAAAAAATAAAAACTTTTTTTAAAAAAATGCTAGCCTGAGAGGCTTTAATTTCCATGGCAGTTGGTGTTAATAACGTAAAAAGACCAGTTCTAGGATCCTGTTAACTCTTTTTTCCTTCCTTTCAAGCCTGCCCACTTTTTGAAGACTGCCTGGAGAAGTCCTTGTAGTTTTCTTGGTAAGGCTTTTCAGAAGTAATTTGCCATTGTGTCCTTCCTAGCGCTAAGACAAAGTGATTGGCCCAAGTTCATCCAGATGGCTTTGTGTCTTAAAGCAGGGCTAGATCTCCCAGTTTCTAGCCTGGTGCCTTAACCAAACTGGATCTCGAATTTCAATTATGGAGATAAATCAGATTAAATACTGATTTATAATTTGGATTTATTCTCTCCTGTATATTGTTTAAGCAATTTAATTCAACACTACCATATGTCATATGGCTTGGTTAGTAAATTTCATCACATTTAAAGTAGTGATCTGATTTGCATCATTTAATAAATGCAACACAATAGAAGCTCGTAAACTATCAGAAAATGTGGTAAACAAAGAGTTTCTACTGAATACAAAGAACAAAACAAGAAAAGATGAATAATAGATTCAAATCTCAAAGCTAAATTTGTGTTGCCAAAAGTAGAATGTTATGTTACCTCCCACAGTTAATTCAGAAAGAAAGGTATTAAACTAGTCCAGTGAAAGGTATTATTTGAAATTTCAGCTTCCTTTCCCCACCCCAGAAAAAAATCCTAAATAGTGTGATGTATAGCCAAATTGTATTGTGATTCTATCTCCTGGAAGTAACAAGACTTCATCTCTACTGGGAAAAATTGCTATGAGATTATTTGCTTATGCTTTGTTATAGTAGATCTGGAACAAGAGATAGCATGGTAAACCCAGGATTAGCCATACTGTTTTCTGCTGTATGTTACTGAGTAATTATTCTAACTTATAATGATGGGATGCCTCTGTTGTGCATGTAAATTAAAAGAACAATGATCTTATCATGCAAAATGTAAAGAGATGTGGGTGGGTGGATGGGAAAAGACAAATGCCATATGAGTTCCATTGAATGTTAATCATTTTAAACATAATATATTCAAAGATACTGTTATATCTTTGCATACTCCCAGATTTCCCATTGGATTAACATTACATAACTTTTAAATTCTTCTGAAAACATTTTCAAGATACTCTGATGTATGGATAATATATGACATCTATTAAATACTATATTTAATTTTATGCAATGATTCAGTAATGCACTAAATCTTTTAAGCAAAAGTTCTTTTTCAGGTTGAGCGTCATCTGCATGTATGAATCAGTTCATTGCCAGTAAGAGTCAAAGGAATAGATTATAAATTTACCTCATATTGTTGGTCATAATATTTAGAATGTGGAAAAGCGTTATTAATATTCAGAATGTTAAAATACGTGGAACATAACAAATGTTTCACTGCTAAAAACTTTCTAAAATGCTTGGAATCCCAAAAGGTACATTTTTATTGAATTGCAGAAAAGACAAGGAAGACTGATTGATGAATTTATATCTGTCTGTCTGTCTGTCTGTCTGTCTGTCTGTCTGTCACCTGCCTGCCTGCCTGCCTGCCTGCCTGCCTGCCTATCTATCTATCTATCTATCTATCTATCTATCTATCCATCATCTATCTATCTATCTATCTATCTATCTATCTATCTATCTAACTATCTAACTATCTATCTATCTATCTATCTATCATCTATCTATCTATCCATCATCTATCTATCTATCTATCTATCTATCTATCTATCTATCTATCTAATCTATCTATTCATCCAAGATTATCTGTAAAGCACTTTCATTTCATATCTATACATAGTTTAGAATTCTTACTGTAAATTTTTTGTGTAAATGTTGACCCTTCAACATAGGGTTGAATCCGGCAGATGGAAGGGATGCAAGCATTTCATTCTCTCTGTATTTTTAAATACAATATTATTTTTGTTTTCACTGAATGAATAAAGTAAAAAAAGCAGCTTCATACAAAATTATGTTAGTCATATTAAAATATTGTTTTTACCTTTTATTTACAGGTTATGGTCAATACTTCATAAATCCAGAGCTAGCTCAATTCTTGTGTGGATGGCAGCATAGTATTTCAATAGTAAAATGTTAATTTCTGCTGCTCCACAGCAGGTAGCAGGTTCAATAAGATTTATCTAAATGGTGTGCTGCCAATGTAGCATGTTTCTTAATGGGAAATATTAAGAAAAAAAGTGCTGTGGGAATTGCATTTCAATGCTGCTAAACCAGAAATAATTCTTGGTCAACAAGCATTAATGACCTGCTCAGTATCTTAAACCTGGCTTCTGCAAAACTCACCTCAACTAAAAGGTGTGAATTAATGTTCCAGGATATTAGTTTTTGACTGATATGAGATTTCTACTGAGGTAGGTATTTATTTCTCCCTATAATACAAACATTTTATTCTAACTTAATAGAGTACTGTACCACTGTGGAAATTGCATAAGGTTGATAATGTTGCTTCTGTATTCTAAGAACAGTGAGATCCCATTGCAATTATAAACTTGGAAAAAGTATTCAGGATGTTCAGATAAGTAATCTTTTTTTAATGGTAGTCCTATACCTTTATTTTGGTTGCAACCTATAAAGGTATTAATTTATCATCTCCAGCTTTTGCCCCTCCTTATTACAGGGGATACTTCACAAAATTAATTTTACTCCAATTGTTCCAATATTTAAGGGCCTGCCAGAAGCCGCAAAGAAGAAGAGGTGGTCAGCCTATTCTCCAAAGCACCTGAAGGCACAAAGGTGGAAACTCACATGTCCTGAAATATTTACTTATTCTGTACTTATGTGTAAGTAGTTTAGCCTTGTCAAGAAAATAATGTAGGTAAGGTTCTTGAAATGTAGCCATTTTTGTTTGCTTGTTTTTACCTGTTTTCATTGTCTCTGAATCTTCTAAGTGAAGGGTCCCTCCAAAATATAGTGACCGTAGATAAATCTGTATACCAGTATATCTATCTGAAACTTCATATAATTCTGATTGTAATCAGAATCATCTTTAGTGCATAAGTGGGAGACCCACAAGCTTCAAATAGCACTGAATTTCAGTTCCCAAGATAAGAATTGTTGTCCTTATCATCTTTTCTGACTACTGAGACTATCTAAGAAGGTTTTATTTGAGAATCTCATCTTTACCTGATATGCAGTTACAATCAGTCAATATGAAGGCATTCTCTAACGTCCAGAATTATAGAATTCCCTACATCAGAAGTATCTTAAGATCCTCTTTCCTAAAACTATTTAGTCATTTACTGAAGATGTGATTCCTCCAGCAGTTATTTATTTTAGCTGCAAAGGCTATAGACTAAAGTACAACTGAATACCCTCTACATATTATTTAAAGTTTAATTATTGATAGATTTTAAAGTGTGTTGCTGATCTTTAAGCATTTTATTTGATTTTAATTTACTTCACACATTTTCTGAAAACCAAAAGATGGATTTTAAAAGGTTTTTTTAATAAATGAGTAAACACGTCTATGACACACACTGTTTTTCCCTGGTGCTATTTATTTTTCCTTTGAAGTGAGATTCTCTTTCTAAAATTTTCTCAGATTGCTGCTGTTTAACAATGTCTGTCATTTAAATTTCAAAAGCTCTACCAGAACAATTGTCAAATAGTAGTGTGCCTGCCCTGTTACAATATATACACTGCTCAAAAAAATAAAGGGAACACTTGAACAACACAATGTAACTCCAAGTCAATCACACTTCTGTGAAATCAAACTGTCCACTTAGGTAGCAACACTGATTAACAATCAATTGCACATGCTGTTGTGCAAATGGGAGAGACAACAGGTGGAAATTATAGGCAATTAGCAAGACATCCCCAATAAAGGTGTGGTTCTGCAGGTGGTGACCACAGACCACTTCTCAGTTCCTATGCATTCTGGCTGATGGTTTGGTCACTTTTGAATGCTGGCGGTGCATTCACTCTAGTGGTAACATGAGACGGAGTCTACAACCAACACAAGTGGCTCAGGTAGTGCAGCTCATCCAGGATGGCACATCAATGCGAGCTGTGGCAAGAAGGTTTGCTGTGTCTGTCAGCGTAGTGTCCAGAGCATAGAGGCGCTACCAGGAGACAGGCCAGTACATCAGGAGACGTGGAGGAGCCACAGGAGGGCAACAACCCAGCAGCAGGACTGCTACCTCCGCCTTTGTGCAAGGAGGAACAGGAGCACTGCCAGAGCCCTGCATAATGACCTCCAGCCGGCCACAAATGTGCATGTGTCTGCTCAAACGGTCAGAAACAGACTCCATGAGGGTGGTATGAGGGGCCGATGTCCACAGGTGGGGGTTGTGCTTACAGCCCAACACTGTGCAGGACATTTGGCATTTGCCAGAGAACACCAGGATTGGCAAATTTGCCACTGGCGCCCTGTGCTGTTCACAGATGAAAGCAGGTTCACACTGAGCACATGTGACAGACGTGACAGGGTCTGGAGATGCCGTGGAGAACATTCTGCTGCCTGCAACATCCTCCAGCATGACTGGTTTGGCAGTGGGTCAGTAATGGTGTGGGGTGGCATTTCTTTGGAGGGCCGCACAGCCCTCCATGTGCTCGCCAGAGGTAGTCTGACTGCCATTAGGTACCGAGATGAGATCCTCGGATCCCTTGTGAGACCATATACTGGTGCAGTTGGCCCTGGGTTCCTCCTAATGCACAACAATGCTAGACCTCATGTGGCTGGAGTGTCAGCAAGACGAAGGCATTGATGCTATGGACTGGCCCACCCGTTCCCCAGACCTGAATCCAATTGAGCACATCTGGGACATCATGTCTCGCTCCATCCACCAACGCCACGTTGCACCACAGACTGTCCAGGAGTTGGGGGATGCTTTAGTCCAGGTGCGGGAGGAGATCCCTCAGGAGACCATCTGCCACCTCATCAGGAGCATGCCCAGGCATTGTAGGGAGGTCATACAGGCACATGGAGGCCACACACACTATTGAGCCTCATTTTGACTTGTGTTAAGGACATTACATCACAGTTGGATCAGCCTGTAGTGTTTTCTTCCACTTTAGTTTGAGTGTACCTCCAAATCCAGACCTCCATGGCTTGATGCATTTGATTTCCATTGTTCAGTTTTATGTGATTTTGTTGTCAGCACATTCAACAACTGTACATTGTGTTGTTTAAGTGTTCCCTTTATTTTTTTTGATCAGCTTACATTGTGTTGTTTAAGTGTTCCCTTTATTTTTTTGAGCAGCTTATATTAATCTACTATACTAATCTGAGGCTGGTGCTACTTTGATTTACTATTTCTTCTACAATATTTGGAGACTCTTATGCACAAAGCTTAGTGGTTCTTAGACTTCAAAATGTGAAACTGCACAGACTAGCTTTTGCTGCTCGTGGCATTATTATTATATTACTATACTTCTGTGCCCTGGAAAAAACACTAATATTTTAACTTCTTAGGACCACTAAAATAAATTGCTGTGTTTCAGGGAATGGATGGATGGATGCGTAGACAGATAGCTTTCATAGTTTAGTCTACAATAATTGGACTTCTATACAAATATTATTCAGTCCTGACCTTTAGCTTTTGAGCCCAGACAGGGAATGTTATAAATAGATTTGGGCTATAGAAATTGAATAAATAAATATGCTGATGCAAACTGGGTGCAGAAATGCATGTCAGCTTCAAGTTCACTTAAAAATAAGACATGGTAAAATGTCTTTGTTATGATAACTTTAGATGGTGAAGCAACTTTTCTGGATGTTATTTGTGTTTGTTTTTTGTATTAAGTTTCTCAAAGTCTTTTTTAACCAATGGAATTCAATGCTGAAAAAAGAAAAGTTCTACATTTAGGCAAAAAACCCCAAATGCATAGGTATAGAATAGGTGGCTCAATACAGTAACTGTGAAAGAGATCTTTGAGTCTTAGTTCTCAATCACTTGAATATAAGCCAGCAGTGTGCTGCAGCTGCCATAAGAGCCAATGCAGTCCAAGGCTGCATTAACAGACGAATAGAATCAAGATCACATGAAGTGTTAATTCCACTTAATATTACCTTGGTAAGACCACACTTGAAATATTGCATCCAGTTTTGGTTGTCACATTATTAAAAAAGATGTTGAGACTCTGGAAGAGTAACAATGATGATTAGGGGACCGGAGGCTGAAACATATGAAAAATGGTTGCAGGAATTGGGTATATCTAGTTTAATGAAAAGAAGCACCAGGGTAGCAAGATAGCAGTGTTTCGATATCTAAGGGGCTGCCACAAAGAAGAGAGGGTCAACCTATTGTTCAAACCACTTGTAGGCAAAACAAGAAGCAATAGATGGAAGCTAATCAAGGAGCGAAGCAACCTAGAACTAAGGAGAAATTTCCTAACAGTTAGAACAATTAACTGTGGAACAGCTTTCCTTCAGAATTTGTGGATGTTTCATCATTGGAGGCTTTTGCGAAGAAACTGGACAGCCATTTGTCTGAAGTAGTATAGGGTTTCCCACCTGAGCAAGGGGTTGGATTTGAATCCTCCAAGATCCTTTAAAACTCTGTTATTCAAAGCGGCCTCAAGTTTCAAGGTGGACACCAAATAAGTTTAATAATAATAAATTAATAATACAATATTCTTCTTTAATAGAAAAAAACAAAAGATATTTGAATCAGTTGTTACTAAATAGATTCTTCATTGTTTCCTTCAAGGCATCAGCTACCAGTTGTTTATCACTGACTACGAGTCCCAGTCCCATGAAGTGGCTTGTAAAATGTTGTAATGTTCTGCAGACTATAGAACAATGAACATGAGGGACTTTCCATTATCAGAATAATTCTTAGTTGTGTAAAGTGTCATAAATATCAACTGCCCTGTCAGAATGTTTGAAAATAAATGTATACAGTTGTACAATTTTTAGACATGTACTTACCTGTGGGGAAAAACTGTATAATATTGAGCCCCTATATTATGTAGTATGTAATATATGAACTTCTGAATTCTGTGTTAGTGGCACTTATATTTTACCTTATAAGACAGCCTACAGCTTGGTTTTCAAACCATTTTCCACCAGTCCTTTTACTGAAGTATAAGCAGTTTATTTGAAGTACATGCAAGACAAAGCAAATGAAAAAACTTTATTCAGCATTCATCCTTAAATACATTTGGCCAGAATTCCCAATAAGCTATTACGTCTGTGCCCCCAGTCAGTCCTTTAATTGTCTGTATAAAATTCGGGGATGTAGATGCAGCAGAATAGAAGGGAAGTAAAACTCACTATGAGATTTCTAGTTCATTGATCCACTATAATGATGAATGGTAATAATTTTAAAATAATGTTTTATATTTAATAAATTTGAATGGACTCCCTCTCAATTTGGGTTTCTTTCTCTCATTTACCTTTGCTTTCATTTACCTTTGCTTTCATTTACCTCTTTATGCATAGGAATGACTAGGATTTTAGTTCAGTTGCGTTTTGGTAAAAGCTTGCCAAATTTGCACTTCCTGAGTCAATACGCAAACTTTACAGTCTTCGAATTTTGTCATACAGTAACCTGAATTTTAAATGGATAGAAAAAGCACAAGTTAAGGGAAGAAAAGCTATACATCGATATGCATACATAAATTTTAATAGCATAAAAATTATACAGTGAAAAGCAACTTGCAGAAAATTTATTTATTGATTTATTTATTATTTGGACTTGTATGCCGCCCCATCTCCAAGACTCGGGCTCACAACTAAAAACAGCAACAATAAATAATTAAAAGAGATTAAACTAATTCACAAGCCCCAAAAATTTACAAAACATGCCCCAGGGGCAGATTGGTGGTTCCAGGGGAGGTCAGGGGCACAGAATAGGCTCGTCGCCGGGGGACCGCCAGCCGGCATTGACCTGCCAACGGGACCCCGAGGAGTCCTTGCCTATGTGCTCGCACAGGGCGGTTGGCACTTGATATCGGCAGGAGTCGCTCCCTTAAGTATTGAGGACCCATGTCGTAAAGGACTTTGTATGTTAAAACCAAAACCTTGAATCTCACCTGGAGTGCAACCGGCAACCAATGCAGGCCGCGCAGGAGGGGGGTAATATGGGAGAATCGGGAAACTCCCATCACCACCCACGCCACCGCATTCTGCACCAGCTGCAGTCTCCGGATGGTATGCAAGGGCAGTCCTAAATAGAGACCATTGCAGTAGTCGGGTCTAGAGGTGACAAGGGCATGAGTGACTGTGCGCAGGGCATCTCGGTCCAGAAATGGGCGAAGCTGACGAACAAGGCAGAGCTGGGCAAAGGCCCCCCTGGCAACGGCCCCCACCTGCTCCTCCAACTGGAGCCGTATATCCAGGAGGACCCCCAGATTCCGCGCCCTATCCACAGGGGGCAACACCTCTCCCCCTATGGTCAAAAATAGATGTTCCTGACTGGGCCGAGATGCCGGTATGCACAACCACTCAGTCTTGGCCGGGTTGAGTCGAAGCATGTTCCCGCTCATCCAAATCCGTACTGCATCCAAACACCGGGTCATCAGGGAGAGGGCATCACTGATCTGGTTCGGGGTGGAGATGTACAGCTGGGTGTCATCCGCGTACTGATGGAATCTCACCCCAAAACCACGGATGATCTCACCCAGCGGCTTCATGTAGATGTTAAATAAAAGAGGGGAGAGGACCGACCCCTGAGGGACCCCACAAGAGAGCACCCTTGGGGTCGATCTCAGCTGTAAAAGATCAAAAAAATGAATGGTTTTGATAAGGCTGTCTGAATCTTAAATCCAGCTTGTGGAAATTCTGGAACTACAAATAGGATGAATGTGATTATGAATGAAAGAGGCAGAGAGAGAAAGAGGCGGGGAAAGAAAGAGAAAATGTTTGAGTCTGGCAAGCATAATATAAAATGTAGGAAAATATGATCCAAATAAATGCAACAGATGTGCCTATATTTATTATCGTTTACAATCATATTCTTTCTAACTAATTTAACCATGTTATTATTATATATGATTCAATTAACATGATTCAATTAAGAATTCAGGAGGAAACTGAGACTGGGCATTTTACTAGAACTGTGAAATTGGTCCAAAGCCACCATAGTAATATCCTTAAGGTAGGGTACCTAATTTATAGAATTATATTTCTATATATACTGTACCTGAATTCTATGTATACTTTGCAGCCCAGCACTCCTGGGAGGATAGTAAGAAGCAGATAACAGCAGAAGTCAGCAGAGTGATTCAGATGGTCAAGATTCCTCAATGCAGAGCTTCAGGAGAGAGACAGTTCTCTTTTATGACACTTTAAGCCTTTATTATATGAATGGAATTTTTAATGGAGGTTTAAAAGTGAAAGGCACATTGTTAAATTTAAAGGGCAATCCCCTCAGAGTACAATACTTTAATTTCTTTTTTCTTTTTAAAGACATTTTAACTAATTTTTACATGTGTTCTGACCTTTACTTATGGAAATAGTTTTAGTAATACAAGAAAAAAAACCAAGCACTTATTTTAAATAACTGCTATTTATTTTACATCTAAATGGCTAATGCTAGAAATGTCAAAAGAACATGTAATGTTACATCCTGCTGAGACTGATTCAAATCCATATGGATTTGTAGTATATTGGTAGCTTACTCAAACGATCATATTGAACCAAGACTATAATTATAACATGATAAAAATGAATTTATTACATTTTTAATGGATCGACCATCAATAGTCTTCTAATGCTGAAGAAAAATGTGCCTACATACTCAGAGTTTTATAAAAATTTCCAGCAACTTCCTATGGTTTTCATAGAGAAGAAATGTCTTAGTATCTATACTATGACATTTGCCTGGGATGTATTTTATACTGCAAGCAGAATTCAAGCATGAATTAAAAAGCATAGGGTGTTTCCTTGAGTGATATCTCAGAAACACTAGGCATAAACCCAGCACAAATGATGACATGGCTTAATTCTGCTACTTACAGTTGGATTCAATACCTAGATATCTACTGAACTTTCTACATTTAGAGTTGGCAAATGTGCCACCCAATTTCCCCTGTGCCTAGAAAGTTATGCTTCAGGTGAGGCTTTCTCTCCATAGGAACCGGATGTTCTCTATCTTCTAATTTTGTGCGAGGTTCCCCCTCCCCCTGGTTGCTGGTTTGCACATGTCTGTTTCTCTTCTGATCAGGCTCAAAAACAGCCATCATGAAAGAGCTAATGAATGAGCAAGTAATAGTGGCCAAGCTTCAGCTTGATCAGAATGTTTCCTGGTGAGAGAGGAGAAATGGCCATTTCCGTGTCTTTTCCTTGGCCAGTTGCAGGTGGGTGAAGATATCAATGGGTATTTTGATCAGTGATAGAGTCTTCTTACAACATGCGAGCAGGAGGGGAGGTAGCCAATCTCAATTTACTAGCTTTACTGTCCAGCTAGATTTTGATGGCGGCCTCAGGATGAGAACTGGATGAAGGCAAAAAGTATAGGTTGGGTGGCATTCGTAGAAGCACTCAGTGAAATAATTTTAAGGAGCTGAAGGGAGGAATTCTGCACCTTTGCCTTCTTCCTTTCCCAAATAAACTAGCCAGCCTGGATGTTACCACCTATTGAAATCTTTACAACAGATTTTTACATATGCTTCCATAGACATGAATACATGACCTGAATGATTTTGTTCTTTTTAAAAGTTTTCTTTGATTCTATTATTTTCTTTCTTTAGAAATTTGTTTATTTTTTTATTCAATTAATAAAAGCAAAATAAGATAAATAAACTAGGCAACCTGAGCACTCCTCCCTAGTTCCTCATTACTGCCTAAATCTATCCCATCACAGTGTGCCCATGGAAAGGAGTCCATCCCGAGACTGCTTTGAACTACCTCAGCTTTGCCTTTCCAGAAGCAAAACAGAATAATACCTATTAGCAAAGGACTTCAAAATAACTAATGCTGACTTCAACTTTGATGTAGTCCAATAATAGTTGTATTCTCTATCCTCCTACTTCTCCCCATGGCAGGTTGGGCTGACCTCTTGGCCTCACAGACACTCCCTTGCATCCCTCCTGTCACCAAGCTACTTTGGAGCAAGGAACAGCTGTTCTTGGATAGTTGCTGAAAAACAAAGCATCCAAAACCCAGGATGAAGTCATAGACATTTTCTTTTATCCACAGAAATGGGCTATTATCTGATATTTAAAATGTTCAAGTGAATGAATGAATGAAGTGTGTGTATGTGTGTGTACCATGAGAGAGATTTGTCATCCCTGGAGATGACAAAAATTGAAATCAGATCACAGATAATCAGAGTTGGAAGGGACCTTGTAGGTCATCTAGTCCAACCCCCTGCCCAAGCAGGAGACCCTACACCATTTCTGACAGATGGGAGTCCAATTTCTCAAGAAGAGATTACCTGAAAATAAGAGAGAAACTTTCTGACAGTGAGAACAATCAACCAATGGAACAACTTGCCCTTGGAAGTTGTGGGAGCGCCATCACTTGAAACTTTCAAGAAAAGTGATGGTGCTCCCACAACTTCCAAGGGCAAGCTGTTCCATTGGTTGATTGTTCTCGCTATCAGAAAGTTTCTCCTTATTTCCAGGTTTAAACTCTCCTTGTTCAGTTTCCATCCATTATTCCTTGTCTGGCCTACAGGTGCTTTAGAAAATAGCTTGACTCCTTCCTCTCTGTGGCAGCCCCTCAAATATTGGAAGTCTGCTATCATGTCCCCCCTGGTCCTTCTCTTCACTAGACTAGCCATACCCAGTTCCTGTAATCGTTCTTCATATGTTTTAGTCTCCAGTCCCCTAATCATCCTGGTTGCTCTTCTCTGTACTTTTTCTAGAGCCTCAACATCTTTTTTTATAGTGTGGTGACCAAAACTGAATGTTGTACTCTAGGTGTGGTCTTACTAAGGCTTTATAGAGTGGTATTAGTACCTCCCTTGATCTTGATTGTATCCCTCTGTTAATACAATGTAGGATTGCATTAGCCTTTTCGGATGCTTCTACACACTGTTGGCTCATATTTAGCTGATTGTCCACTAAGACTCCAAGATCCCTCTCACAGTTACTGCTAGTAAGCCTGGTTTCACCCAGTCTATATGTGTACTTTTGGTTTTTCTTGCCTAAGTGTAGAAATATCTATATTCCCCTCTTAGCCAGATTGCATTAGTACTTATATAACACTTCTTCAACATCCCATAGTTGGTGTAGACTCCATGCCTTTTTACAATCAATAAAGGGTTCTGTTTTGACTTTTGCCTTTTTTGATGAGCTGCTTTTGAATGTTTTCCTAAATAGATGTGGAAAAGATTGAAGAAAGGCCTTGCAGTTAGAGATGAAATCAACCCTTCTCTGGTCCAGTCACGGGACCAATTGAATTACTGTAAATTTCATTTTATGTGAACAGACATTTGCTATTTCTTCAGTATCCCCATCACGTTGTAACATTGACCTAGATTTCTCTGCTTCTTCTCTTCTCTAATTTATTTATGTATTTAGATTTATATGCTGCCCCATCTCCGAGAGGACTCGGAGCGGCTCACAGAAAGAATCAGGATACAAACAGAAATGCAAGGGAGTGGGAAAGAAAGAAAGAAAGAAAGAAAGAAAGAAAGAAAGAAAGAAAGAAAGGGAAAAAGAAACCCCAAAACCACCAACTTCAATCCAGGCCGGCCTGTTCAAACAGGTGAGCTTTAAGATTGCGGCGGAAGGAACAGAGGTCAGGGGCCAGTTGCAACCCCAGGGGCAGTTGGTTCCAGAGGGTGGGTGCTCCCACAGAGAAGGCCCTCCCACGGGGGACTGCCAGCCGACATTGTCTGGACGACGGCACCCCGAGGAGGCTCTGCCAGTGGGAGCGCAATGGACGATTTGAATAACCTCTAGTGCTTTGGTATTCTTTGACATCATTTTAATTTGCTATTCTCTAAGACTTAAAGAGAATTAATGCTACATTCCTGGTCTTATTATTTTAAGTTCAGGTTCAGGTCTTATTATTTTAAGTTCAGGCTTATAATTTTGAGATATACAGGCAGAGGAGAATTTAATTGCAGACATTACAGCAGTATCATAAAGGTTTGTGTTAAGTTTGTATGAAGAGACAGACGCGGAGTGCTTCAAGCTCTTTGTTTATTAGTGACTACAGCTCAGAACGAACCCACTTTGGCTGGGCTGCGGCTGCTACTTATAGCTAGCAGCCGCAGTTGCCAGCCAATCAGAGTGCAGGGTTTTCCCGCACTTTTTAAACCAATCATTTCTTACATTTTACAAGAACAGTTCAAACTAAACCAATGACTTTAAACCTGCATACATAACACCCCTCTCCACTAGGTTCAGTCCATACTCAAACCCCAGCCTATCTAATGTATTCTTTTAAATAGGTGGGGCTCTTACGTGCACGTTGAGACCTACGTGGTTCAGATGTTTTAAGGTTCTCACCTTGTGAGGGAGGAAATGTGTCTGCTGACATTTCCTTACTAGGACTTGTAGTAATGGTAGAACCTGTTTGGTTACTACAACCTGGTCTCTCCTCCCAATCCATCTCCAACCCAATGTCAGCACCTAAATCAGGTAATGATGTGCAATCTTCCATTTGTGAAAATGGTTGTTGGTATTGTGACAGGTTTTGGGATGGTTCCTGTCGTGTTAGCTCGTTACACATGGGGTTGATTCTTGCTTGTTCATTACACTCATGATCCTCCCCTTCCCCTAGAAGAGGCAGTAGGTATGGGAACCAGAGAGGAGCAAAAGCGATGCTCCTGAGGCAATATGGATCTTAACTGATCAATGTGCCTGCTCCAGAGGACACCATCCTCCATTTGTACCCTGTAAGACCTGGGGCCTGTGATTTGGGTTATCTCAGCAGGAATCCATAATGGTTCACCCATAAGGTTCTTAGCATAAACAGAATCACCCACAGTGAATGTGCGAATTTTGCTAGTGGAATCTAGTGGTGCATTGGGTGTGTAAGTGGGATGAAGGCGATCAAGTGGAGACCTGAGTTTCCTACCCATCAACAATTTAGCTGGGGACAAATTAGTTGAGGGGTTGGGAGTGATATGCTGAACACTGAGAAGTTTTTCAACTCTCTCAGTGATATCCCCAGGACCCAACTGCTGAAGTTTTTCCTTGGTAAATCGTACCATACGTTCAACCCGGCCGTTAGCCGAAGGATGCCCAGGGGCTGTCAGGGCATGTCTGATACCCTGTTGTGCTAGATATGATTCAAAAAGGTTGGATGTAAATTGAGGGCCATTGTCAGAAACAAGCACATCAGGTAACCCGTGAGTTACAAAAGCTTTTAAGCTGTTTGATGACAGCTTCAGTTGTGGTGGATGCCATAGGGATAACCTCTAGCCATTTGGAATATACATCAACTATAATAAGGAAAGTGTGCCCTCTGGTAGGGCCAGCAAAATCAATGTGAATCCTGGACCATGGGCCCCTAGGACATTCCCATTCCTGTGGGGGGGCGTGAGGTGGGGCAGGCCTGACTACCTGACAGTTGGGACAAGATGCAACCCAGAACCATTTTGTCAATACCTGGCCACCATACATAACTCCTGGCCAATCCCTTCATTCTGACAATACCTGGATGACCCTCATGTAACATTTCCAAAACCTCTTTTTGCAGTTTTGTAGGAATAACCACCCTGTTACCCCACAAAATACATCCTCTTAATACAGATATTTCAGTTTGCCTGGATTTAAAAGGTTGGGCAAGTTGAGGTAGATCTTGAAGAGGCCAACCTTTCTTAATCCAGCCTATAATAGGAGCCAATACAGTGTCTTTGGCCGTCTCTCTGGAAATTTCAGCAGCGTGTACTGGAAGCTTGGCAACAGTTTCTAGCAAAAAGGTGTAAGTCTCAGGAGCAAAGTCCTCAGTGTGAGAAGGAAGTGGGCAGTGACTCAAAGCATCTGCATGCCCAATGTCTTTGCCAGGCCTGTGGATGAGTTTGTATGAATAAGCAGCAAGAAATTCAGTCCACCTCAGCATTCTTGGTGACAGGATAGTGGGCGTAGGTTTGTCTCCTGCCACAATGCCTAACAGAGGTTTGTGATCTGTGACAATGGTAAATGTTCTCCCATATAAATACCCATGGAATTTCTTGACAGCTGCAACAATTGCCAAGGCTTCCTTGTCCAGTTGGTTGTAGTTCCTCTCTGCTTTGGTAAAGGTGCGAGAGTAAAATGCAATAGGAGCTTCCCTCCCGCTGGGAAGCCTGTGGCTCAAACCCCCCACCCCAAAAGGGGATGCATCACAAGTCAGTACAACAGGCAAATTCTCAGAGAACTGAATCAGTACAGCATCAGACGTGATTAGTCTTTTAATATTGTTAAATGCAGATTGTTCTTTTCTGCCCCAGACCCACGCAGACTTTTTGTCTAATAATCTGTGCAGTGGTTCTGCAATGGTTGCCTTCTGAGGTAGGAACATGTGATAAAAGTTAATGAGTCCAAGGAAGGCTTGCAAATCTGTTTTACATTTTGGTCTAGGGGCTTCTTTGATTGCCTGAACCTTGGCATCTGTGGGGTGGATACCATGCTTGTCAATCATATAGCCCAAGAACTCAACCTTGTCAGTTCTAAGAGTGCATTTTTCTTCCTTGACTCTTAACCCCGCTTTTTTGAATCTGGTAAGGACTTCTCTGAGTCTCTCTTGTAACTGAGTGTTATTTTCAGCAGAGATTAATACATCATCAAAGTAAGGTACTACCCCTGGCAGTCCTTGGAGCATTCTTTCCATAAGGCTTTGGAAGATGCCTGGTGCCACGCTTACTCCAAACTGTAACCTTTTACATTTGAAAGCACCTCTATGAGTCACAATGGTTTGGGCCTCTGCAGTGGCATCATCAACTGTTAATTGTTGATATGCCTGGGCCAGATCCAATTTGGCAAAGACTGTACCCCTGCCAAGTGAATGTAGTAAATGATGCACCACTGGAACTGGATATGCGCTCTGTTGAAGCGCATGGTTCAATGTCCCCTTATAGTCTCCGCAGATTCTCACTGACCCATCAGTCTTGATTGGTGTGACTATGGGTGTCTCCCACCTGGAGTGGTCAGTGGGCTCTAAAACTCCTTGAGCTATTAGTTTATTTAATTGTGCATCAATTTTTTCCTTTAAGGCAAATGGGACCCTTCTGGGCTTTAAGCAAATTGGTGGCACCTTGGGATCTAGATTGAAAGTGATAGGGGTCCCCATATACTTGCCCAATCCGTCGCTGAAGACCTCTGGAAACTCAGACTTCAAAGCCTCCTCCCATTCAGTGTTGCTCACGTGACTGATGCCAGTCACCTCGATGCCTAGTGGATTGAACCACTCAAGTCCCAGCAAACTTGGGCGATCCTTGTCCACGATGGTCAGGGGCAGGCATTTGGTGTGGCCTTTGAACTTCACGTTGAATTCTCTTGTTCCAACTACTGGAATCTTGTTCCCTTGGTAGTCTTTAAGAGTCAGCGCTTGCTTCTTGAAATGCTTCTTCTGAATGTTTGGGAGTAGTCTGTGAATAGTGTCCAATGATACCATAGATAAATATGAGCCTGAGTCCACTTCCATTTGGCAAGGCCTTCCTTCAATTAGTACCTTGACATGCACTTTTCTGTTATTGATAGAAGAATGACCAATAGTTACTGTCTGATGAGTTTAATTCTTCCCCTTTGCTTCTGTGCTGTGCCCCATTTTCTCACTGAGGTTGTTGGGCTTGAATTCTTTGTCAGGAAACTTCCTTCTCTTGGATGGAGTTCTGGATGATTTGCAGACTCTTGCTAGGTGTCCTCTTTTTTCACAATGGAGGCAGATGGTATCTAGGAACTTGCATTCAGTGGGGGTGGCTTCCCCCACAACCTCTGCAGTAGAAATCTTGCCTTTTTCTTCCCAGGTCTTTCTTTTTCTTTTCCATTCTGAGTCTATAAATTCCTTCCTCCACCTCACTACAGTCTGACTCAGAATCTATTTGCTCACAATGAGTTGTTATGGACTTTTTCACATCAGGATGGCCTGTGGCCTTGTTAATTTTCTTCGTGGCTGCTGCTGAGGACTTGGTAGCTTCTGCTGAAGAGGCCTCTTCTATTGCTTCCTTCAGCGTGATCTTAGGTCTTAGTAATAACTTGCTCTGAAGCACCTTGTCTTTAAGGCCCAGAACAAATCGATCGGGCATGGCCTCTTCTAAATTGTTAAATTCACATGCACCCCCAATGTCTCTTAAGCTTGCCACGAAGTCATTTACATTTTCGCTTTCCCCTTGATCCCGACGGTAAAACTCGTGTCTCTTAATGAGGCACGATACTTGTGGGGCATAATGGGCTCTTAACAACTTTTCTAAGTCAGGCCATTCCATTACCTTCACATCTGCAGCTCCCGCCAATGCCTTCACCATCTTGAAAACTGCCGGACCACAGTGCATGAGAAAGACCGCCCTCTTTCGCTTCTCGGAAATGTCAGCAAGATCGTTTCCTTCCAGATACATTTGGAAACGATCTGCATATGTCTCCCAGTCTTCTGCCATCGGATCAAACGGGGCTGGGGGGGTGTTCAGCGCAGCCATCTCTCTCTTCTTCTGTTCCGCGTTGTCTTCTTCTTCAGGGAGATCCCACCTTCGTCACCAGTGTTAAGTTTGCATGAAGAGATAGACACGGAGTGCTTCAAGCTCTTTGTTTATTAGTGACTACAGCTCAGAACGGACCCACTTTGGCTGGGCTGCGGCTGCTACTTATAGCCAGCAGCCGCAGTTGCCAGCCAATCAGAGTGCAGGGTTTTCCCGCACTTTTTAAACCAATCATTTCTTACATTTTACAAGAACAGTTCAAACTAAACCAATGACTTTAAACCTGCATACATAACAGTTTTTATAGAATAACCAATAATAAGTGGAAGCACACAGATCTAGGAAAGAAAGAAGTCCCTGGTGCCTTCTGTGCCTGCATACTTTTTTCATATATATCAATACATAAAAGCATAAAATGCTGGTCTTAAACATGAGGGCAACTGATGCTTCTAAAATGAATGTATTAAGTGAAATTAATGAAAGCTTGTTAACAGCTAATAAAGTTAAAAATGTGTACAATGACATTCAGTAATTGGCATTTTAATTTTTTTTTAAAAAAAACACTGATTTGTTAACAGTTGAGATTCTGGCATGCCTCTAAACATAACTAAAAATCCAGAATAAGAATTAATAAGGAGGGAAAATTTGAACATTCAGCGTGAAAAGCTTACATTTTCTAGTTACAGATGATATTTGGAATTACATAACATCCTTCAGTTGAAAAAGAAAAAAGGAAGCTTTCAAATCTATTGTGAAATAGCTATGTTTTTGGAATGGAATAGAAGCTTTTGGGTAAAGAAAATTATTTTTTATTCATCTAAAATTAACTGTCAGAAAAATACATTGTCAAAGCACCCTGGACTTTTAACAGTTTTTTTTTTTTTTGCAAGGAAGAGCTGGACAACTGGTGTGTTATAGAAAAACTAGAGAAAGAGTTACTGTATGTTCACAGAAATCTGATAACACATGCACGGTAGCGAACATTAGCTGTGATTGTAAAAAAACCCAATTTAAAGACACTTAGTTCTAAACTGAGCAAGAAAAGAAACACAGGACTGCAGAAAATAAATTCCTTTCCAAAGAAAATATGTAGAAATCCTTTATTTTTTATTGCTGTTGTTAAAGAATTGTTCATGTGAGAGGTCCCGTTGCTCTTTTCCTTAACACACTATGAATGATTGAGTACAAGTTTCTGTTCTGATCATGTCATATCTGCTTGGTAATGCCTTGTGCAAGAGAAGACTAAGAAAGACAGATGCCGGCATCTTGTAGCTACTTATCACTTTGCATAATCATCATATCACAGTATTGTAGCTCTTTTATAACTATAAAGAAAATCTATTTTGCCATAATAACTGTTTCATATATGATATACAATTAATTTTGCTCTATTTTTCTTATTAAATGAAAATGAAAATTCAAGAAGCATATGAACAAATGGTACACTTCTATATATTGCAACAGATTTTGCCAGCCATCAGGCTCATAATTTTAACATTAATAACTTGATTTTTTAGAATTAACACTTTGGCTATTAGCATGACAATATTCTATCTTATATCTTGGTTACATTATCTCACTTCTCATGTTTGTTTTATTTCTGGAGAAACTCTCCCTCCACCACTTAACTGTTGTTGCATATGATTTGCACCTTCTTCATACTCCAGCAGAAAAACAACTATTACTGCCTTTGATTTGTGGTTTTAAATAAACCTATGTTAACTAAAATTAAGCTGTTGATTCAGGTAGTCAATTTACCACCACTCAAGCAGTTAACTTGTGTTATTTAAGTCAAGCTTTCCCATCCAGGTTCTTCATCACTTGGGTGCATTTCATCTCCCAGACTGCTCAACAGTGCCATGTCAACTAAAATACCAGAGAACTGGAGTCAAAGTAGGAAAAATTAGAATTTCTCAAATGTTACGTCAGTCATTATTGTAAAAAGTAAGATGATGATCTTGATGGAGAAATGCAAGCTCTGTGAACAAAAGGATGAGGTGGGGGGAGCAATACCCTAAGACCACAAGAGCAGGTAGCATTTCTATGCCATCCAGACATCTCCCTATTCACTAAAGAATATGGGCATCCTGTTCATTTGTTTAAGCAAGTAAATATCTCTGGGTCATGGGTTGTCTAGTAAAACTTCTAGGTATGGCTGAGACTAAAATATCTCTTTCTTGCTGATAGTTTGATAGCCTTTCATGTTAAGTAATTAAATGACAGTTAGAAGAGTTAATCAGTGGAACAACTTGCCTCCAGAAGTTGTGGGTGTTCCAACACTGGAAATTTTTAAGAAGGGACTGCACAATCATTTGTCTAAAATGGTATAGGGTTTCCTGCCTGATCAGGGGTTGGACTAGAAGATCTTCAAGCCCCCTTCCAACTCTACTTTCTGTTATTCTGAAGAAGTGGGGATAGATGAGTACAACACTTTGATCTACACTTACTTAATGTGGACATGTGTTTTTCAGGGTGTGCTTGCTTCTAGATTGTAAAATCAAATAACTCACGGGGAGGGGAAATATAGAATCAAGAGGAGTCAATATCTACAGGAAGATGCCCCACATGGATCAGAATAGATGCAGTTGGATTTCATGCTGAAGCACAAGATGCGGAAAACATTGAAATTTGCACTGTAGAACAGAGCCCTCCTTAGCTCTGAAAGTTAATGGGATAACAAGATCCATTAAAATGCATTGTTTATAGCCTTAATATTGTTACTGCTTTATCTTGGTGAGAATGATTACTTGGATCAATTTGGATAACTCAGTTTCTACTGGACAGCTTCTGAAGACATCTGTACCTCTGTGCCTATAGAATATTTTTCTGCACTTTATCTTGGAAAAGGATACATGTTTAGGTCAATAATATGAATGTTCAGACAAATTCTCATAAAAAGGCACCTCAGATTGTCCTGATATATATGTAGAATATCTGACCAAAGTAATATAATTGCTGTGTTTAGCATAATATATTAAAATTGTGCTCTTGCTTCTGTAGGGGTGGAAATGGAAATTCAGGCACATATCACTCTCTGACCCTTTCTCTTACACAAACACAGACATACACACATGTACACTGCTTGTCTTAGAGACCTAAGATACAATTTAAAAAAATCAGGAAGGGCTCCTTAGACCTCTGCAATAAGCAGATACATTTATGTATAGTCGTCAAATCAAGTTTCTACATTTTAAATTCTTCTTTAAACCTTAAAGCATCTGAACCACATAGGTCTCAACGTACACGTAAGAGCCCCACCTATTTAAAAGAATACATTAGATAGATGGGGTTTGAGTATGGACAGAACCTAGTGGGGAGGGATGTTATGTATGCAGGTTTGAAGTCATTGGTTTAGTTTGAACTGTTCTTGTAAAATGTTAGAAATGATTGGTTTAAAAAGTGTGGGAAAACCCTGCATTCTGATTGGCTGTCAACTGCGGCTGCTGGCTATAAGTAGCAGCTCAGCCAAAGCGGGTCCGTTCTGAGCTGAAAGTCACAATAAACTTAAGAGCTGAAGCACTCCATGTCTGCCTCTTCATGCAAACTTAACAGAAAGCATGTTTTCACATTGCATCAGATCAGACCATTTTATGTGAGTTAACAGCTAAGTCTGTACAAAGACTGAAGAGAAAGGGGTAGTAAGAAGAGCCAGAGACAAAGGCCAGAAACAAAGGACACTTACATTATTTGAGACCTGCTGATTCCCACACTGGCATCCAAAAATTGTAGAAATATTCACATTTTAAAGCAGGGTCCCCAACCTTGGTAACTTTAAGACTTGTCAACTTCAACTCCCAGAGTTCCTCAGCCAGCAAAGCTTTGATACCTGTTTTAAAGTGTAGTAATCAGCAGAGAGATACCACTTGATCTCAACCATATACCTCTCTCTTCTGGGCTTGTGAACAGACAGAAACTGTTGCTGGTCTGAAGAGATATGGACCTTAGAAAACTTGATTTATCTTGTCATTAATTTACTGCACTCACTGGCATTTTAGTCTTATGAGAGGCAAAGAAAATCCACATGGACAAGTCTAATATGAGAATGTGTCCTGCAGTAAAGATATTATCTTTTAATGTTGTACACTGCCTGGAGTCATTGTATGTGAGTTAGGCAGTTATATAAATCTATTTAATAAATAAAAATAAAATCTCCTATGAAAAGATGATCTCAGACTACAGCTTTATAGAGTTATTTTTGTTATCCCAAATTATAGTTATACACCTTGGGGAAAACAGCCATATTACTGAGCACAAATCATGAGAGGGAACTAGGCATGATGTCCCTATTGTCAGCTGAGTGTCATGTTGGAGAGCTAGATTACTGAGGATAGGTAGGTTATAAAAATAAGGTGATATTACCACTGATATGGTACTATAGGTTCTTATCCTATGGATGAGAAATACTGTATGAACCTGGAATGCAATTCTGTGTGAAATTGGGGATACAACTAAAGAAGGAAAAAGCTAATTGCAATGATTTAACAATTACAAAATCAAATACCAACACAACAATTCAGAATTATCCTAGACTTGGAATCCAGTAACATAAAAGAGGTGACTTAAAGTTGTTGGTTGTGTAATCTTCTTGATCCCTTACCTTTTTTAGCTTTGAAGAATTAATAAGATAACAACCAAGTTCTCCCTTATAATACATTGTCAGATCATTGGTCTTTGGTTTTGTGCTACCACTCTTTTCTATCTCCTTGCCTAGTTTTGAGCCTGAAGGTGTCCAAAAGATTGACATATACAACTAATAGTATTTGTAGGAATGAATGGATGGATGGATGGTTTGAACTAGACCTCTGTGTTGTCTAAATTATATTCAGTTCCTTGATGATTGAAAAATGCTGCACATGTAATGAAAATATCTATATTATCTTATTATACAAAATAGCTAGCTGATTATAAAATAAATAAGGCTAAACTATTTAGAGAAAAGTGTTACATTAAAAGTCTTTAGCATTTTAGAATAACCTCCCATATTGTAGCTATGTGGGTAATTCAGCTTATCATACAAAGGTTTTAAATATTAAATTGTAGTTGTTATAGTATCAATTAAAATTATGAAAATTGTTTTATTGAACAAAATATCCCATAAAAGCAATATTGAATTGGAAAATGTATCCAAGTAGTGTTATCAAAATTGGATATATGAAGAAGCAAAACTGACCAACTCCTGCCTTTTGTGATAGTCATGTAACTATATTCCGAGTATAATTTGCAATTTGGGCATACATTTCTCAAAATGATAACTAACTAACTAACTAACTAACTAACTAACTAAATAAATAAATAAATAAATAAATAAATTCTTCTGTAATATCAGTCTGTTTTTAAAAAGGCTGCTTTTTAAAAAAAAATTAGGAATTATGCAGGAGAGGCAATATTGGAGATATCTTTTCATTTTGCATGGGATCAGGGAAAGGATATTGACATTTTTACATCCATGTAGTTGTACATACCTGTAGCTGCTCAAATCATTCATTCATTCATTCAATTTATATAGCAATCCATCTCACATTCATGACTCTTGGAGTTTCCAAATAAAACAAAAACAATGCCAAAACATAAAACAACCATACAAAGAACACAAAATGCTGAACAATTAAAAACCATGTACTGTAATTCCATCACTGAGAGACCACAGTAATCCAAGCACCCCACAGACATTTTATAAGTTCTACATCATCTGATCCCCAGGCCAGATGGCAAAGCCATATCTTCATAAACAGAAGGTCATCAAGGTTGGGGAAAGATATATACTTTAAAAAAAAACTATATAACTTTAGAACGTTGTTGCCTCAGTCTTTCATTATTGGTAGTTATCAACAACAACCTAATACATATCTTTGTGTAACATCAATATCAGAGTCCATCTCCTGGGTTCTATTCAGATCTTTTTCATCAAAGCTGCTTTTTCCCCATTATCTTTCTACCAAGATATATTAAATATTTCAGCTTTGTGCATATTTGCAACTTAATTCCCTATTTCCATTCCACGTGGATAGCATTCCCATTAAACCCCTAGTCTCACTAGATATAGTGAGATTGAAGATATGAACAAGGTTGCTCCAAGGATCTATGGAACAGAGATCAGACAAACCTGACAGTGAAGATAACATGAGTCCAGTCATCTTATTTACTTTCAGGAAATAATGCTGACAAAACTGTCTCTGAATAAATGTAATACTTCACTCACTTATCTATTTCTCTGGATCACAAGGTGACCTAATGACTACAGGATGGAGCTGTTCTGGCTGAATATGTCAGGGTCTTTATCCTATTGAGTATGAAGGTTTGACATGAATGTATTGTTGTTACATTTATTAAGAAAGATTCTGCCTTCACCAGCCCTTAGATTTGGCTGTCGATATCTGCTGGTAATATATAAAGTATAGAAGACATCATTTTTCGTTCTGAAATAAAAGTTTGAAACATGTCTAAAGAATTGAAGGTAAGCACAATGTGACATTATACTGACTCTTATTCACATGATAAAGTTATACTATGAGACAATCTCAGTTTGAAAATTGCAAGTAAAACTTTTTTTTCTTTTTGGAATCCATAGGTTAATACGGACAATAATACTGCAAAGTGAGCTTATTATCAGTCTTGCATATATTCAAAAAGTCATGTATTTCTGTTGCTAAGTGAGATAATTGGTAAGTGCCCCATTTTACAATCTTTCTTGCCACAATTGTTATTTATTTATTTATTATTTATTTATTGGATTTCTATGCCACCCCATCTCCCAAGGGACTCGGGGCGGCGTACAATCATAAAAACAATATAAATACTATACAATTTAAAAAGAGATTAAACATGAAACCCAATAATCCAAATTAAAAATAACACTATTCATTAAAACCCCCATCCCCCTCCTCAGTCCAGGTCAGTGAGTTGGAACAACCATGTTTTCAGGCCCCGCCGGAAGGACCAGAGGTCAGGAGCCACCCGAAGCTCCAGGGGCAGCTGGTTCCATAGGGTGGGTGCTCCCACAGAGAAGGCCCTACCCCTGGGGGTCGCCAGCCAACATTGTCTGGCTGGCGGCACCCCAAGGAGTCCCTGTCTGTTAAATGAATCTTTTTAAAAAGGCCTTCAAAACTTAAACAAGTTTCTTTTGTAAATCCAATAAAGAAAAGTTATTCAGGTTACTCTTTTGGTTTGTTATTTGTATATCCATTGTCAATCAGTCTTAGCCTTCTCTGGTAAATCTTGTTTCTCTTCCAAACCATACTTGTCTATGTATAGTGTAAGGCACCCTTAAAATTAATTTCTGGGTCCATTATTTACAAATGTCCTTCAATGTGTCCAATGTCAAAGTAATCCCTCAACTCCCAGCCACTCAATTCAGAGGTCAACTACAAAACCCCACTTGCTACAAGCTACTCATGAGGAGCAGCTCTCTAAAGTGCTCACAATCTGCCCTTTTTCCAGAGAGACTTTGCCATCCAGAATTTGCTATCTGGCCATTGATCTCCACCACAGTCCTCTCCCCTACTTCTTCAGGGACATCTAATTCAGCATGTATTGTCTCTGGAAGTGCATACAGTTAATTTTAGTATTGCTGCATAACAATTGTTGCATAAACATGACCTTTTTTTTGTTAACACTACACACTACTTCCTAAGCCTTACCAAGAAAATTGTAGAAATTAATTCATATATACCTTGGGAGAAAATGACCATGTCATATTAGAATTCAATATATTATAGACACAAGCAACAGAACATAATCAGTGTCTTAAACTTTTTCAATCAACATGACTCATATCATCCATCAATCATCTCTCTCAAACTTTTTCTCAGCTCACAGGTCTGCTGTTATGAAGAAAATATTTGGAGTGATATTCATGTAATTATACAATATATTTAAAGTCTTACTTAAAGGAGTGTTGCAGTAAATTAATAACTCATTCCTGGATTTAAGCCATGATTTAAAATGCTAAAAGTAAGCTCTCTTGCATGACTACCTTAATGAAAAGTTATTGGGTTAAATGGGATATGTGGTCCATTGTGCATTAAGGTGGTTATCTGAACAGAAACAAACAAACAAATAAAAAATAAGACACAATCTGAGGAAAGTTTGCTATTAGAGATTTTGACTGGACAATATTTTCCAACTGGTTTGTTTTCAATAAATAAATTAATTTTTCTTATAAGTGAGAGCCATAAAATCTTGTATAAACTATAAACTATCTTTAAGCTATTAAAGTACTTTTATCAGGGGAAAAACAACATTAAGCATCCTATGACAGAGAAAATACATTTGAGTTACTGGATAAAGGTTTTTTAGATACTGTCTTGGGAGGATTGCCACTCAGTGTCTGCCTGGTTTTGTTTCCTATTTTTCTTTTAAAACTTGTGCTGGTTCTTCAGAAAATATTTTTGATGTTGCCACAAATGTCTACAAGTCCTAGGACCTATCTGTTACAAAGTAATGGAAGAACCCAGAAGGAGGTAAATAATTAGCTTGGTTGATTACTTCTCCTTTGATTGCTACGATTTAGAAGTGAAACAAGCATGCAGGAAGCTAGGAATGTTTTTATTTTTTTATTTAGTTTAGTTTGTCAAACATATATGAGAAAACAAGTATAAGTATGAACATAACATACATAAGGGCCTTGGTGGCTCAGGCTGTTAATTGCCTGCACTTAAGTTCCAGCTGCCTACAACTGCTGTAGGCTTGAATCCCACCAGGCTCAAGGTTGACTCAGCCTTCCATCCTCTCGGGGTAGGTAAATTGAGGACCAAGATTGTTGGGGGCAATTAGCTGACTTTGTAAAAATGCTGCTTAGTAATAAGCAGGCATATACAATGGAAGGAAGGCTATTGCTGAGCACACTGGGTTGTATCCAAAATTGTAAGCCACCCTGAGTCTCCGGAGAAGGGTGGCATATAAATGTAATTTTAAAAAAACATACAAACATATAAGTATAAACAGGTATAAGTGTGTGTGTGTGTGTGTGTGTGTGTGTGTGTGTATATATATATATGTTTTCGTAGATTTTCACGGGTAAAGGTATGTAGGTCTTGGTGTATTCGGGTCTTGTCCCGTGTAAGGTTGAGAATACCTTGGCAACGTTTCAACGAAATCTCATCCGTCATCTTCAGGCTGGTGTCTTCAGTTCTCTCTGGGAGAAGTGTGTGATCGTGGCTGTTTTCCCTTTTTAAACTCTAGAGTTGGATGTGTTGTTACTTTTTGATTGGTTTGTGGAGTTGATGTATGCACAAACACAATATCAGGACAGCCTTTGGCACTGATCAAAAAATAGCCAACATCTTAAGAAACCCCAAAGACAAGATCCAGCTAGAAAACCAAGGAGTTTATAAAATACCATGCAAAATTTGCCCAGCCACATACATTGGACAAACCAACAGGAGAATAAATGCACGCATCGCAGAACACAAGAACGCAGTCAGAAAAGAAGAAAAAACTTCCTCCCTTTTCCAGCACCTTAAAGCCACAGGACATGAAATTGATTTTGAGGGATCCAAACTTATCTCCAATACTGAACACTTCAACAAGAGAATAATTAGGGAAGCCATCGAAATAGAGAAACACCCCATAACATGAATAACGGGATGATACTTCCGCCTACCAGACATCTGGAAACTAGCCCTAATCAACAAACGAGTCCCAGCCACAAAACCAACACGGACCCAAAATAACACATGATGCCACCACCAATCTCCTTCACCAGACTCAAACCCAAGCCCCCACAGATGAAAGGCAACCACCATCCAGAAACCAGACCATGGCTGCAACACCAGCTGCTACACCCCCTCCAACCCCCAAACTAAGCAAACTGACAGCTATAAACACATAGCCAGACCTCAGCCAAACCAAGGCCCAGAATGCCACATCACAGCCTTCCACCCAGGATACTACATCACAGAACTCAGGAGATCACAACACAAAACATCAGGAGGTTGCAGCACAGACACGACAGGAGATTACAGCACCACACCCAGGACATCACAAGAATAGAACTCAGAAGGTCATCACACAGCCCATTACCCAGGTCGTTACAACACAAAGGCTGAGAGACACACCTCCAGCACCTCAGCCACACAGGGTCTCAGGAAAAAGCCATCCAATCTGCATACATCAACTCCACAAACCAATCAAAAGTAACAACACATCCAACTCTAGAGTTTAAAAGGGAAAAACAGCCACGATCACACACTTCTCCCAGGAGAGAAGCTGAAGACACCAGCCTGAAGACGGATGAGATTTCGTCGAAACGCGTTGCCAAGGTATTCTCAACCTTACTGCGGGACAAGACCGAATACACCAAGACCTACATATATATATATATATATATATATATATTTGTAGATTTTCACGGGTACAGGTATGCAGGTCTTGGCATGTTCAGGTCTTTTCCCATGTAAGATTGAGAGTATCTTGGCGTTTGAGGTCCCACTCGCCATCTTCAGGCTGGTGCTTTCTGCTTCGTGCTTGTGCGAGCAAAGTGTGACTGGAGCTGCCATCTCTCTATAAATACTGGTGGGGAGGTGTGGTGTGCTGTCTCTGTTGTAAGTGGGTTGGTTGGCTGTGTTGTTACTTCTTGATTGGTTGATGGAGTTGATGTTTGCAGATTGGTTGGCTTTTTCGTAAGACCCTGTGTGGCTGAGGTACTGGCTGTATGTCTATCAGCCTTTTGTGTTGTAATGACCTGGGTAATGGGCTGTGTGATGACCTTCTGAGTTCTATTGTTGTGACATCCTGGGTCTTGTGCTGTAATCTCCTAGGTTGTTGGCTGTGTTGTAACATCCTGAGGTTTTGTGGTGAGTTCCTGAGTTCCGTGATGTAATGTGATATCCTGAGTGGATGGCTGTGATGTAACATTCAGGCTTTAGTTTGGCTCTGAGTTTGAGGTCTGGCTATGTGTTCATGGCATGTGTGAGTTTGCTTAGTTTGGGGGTCGGAGGGTGTAGCAGCTGGTGATGCAGCCGTGGTCTGGTTTCTGGACGGTGGTTGTCTGTGCGCTTATGCATGCCCCTTACAAACCTCTTAGGAATAAAGTGAGGTCCATGGTAGACAAATTAAGGTTAAAGTTTTGGGGGTTTGAGGATGTGACAACAGAGTCAGGTAGTGAGTTCAGGCATTGACCACTCTGTTGCTGAAGTCGTATTTTCTGCAATCAAGTTTTGAGTGGTTTACTTTGAGTTTGTATCTTGTTTGCCCATCTGTTATTGTGTACTGTTGAAGCTGGAGTAGTCATTGACAAGTAGGATGTTATAGCAGACAATTTGTGTACTAAGCTTTAGTCAGACTGTAGGCAGCATAGCTCTAAGTTGTCTAGGTCCAAAATTTCAAGCCTGGTGGCATAAGGTATTCTATTGCGATCTAGGAGTGGAGTACTCTTCTTGTGAAATACCTCTGGACTCATTCAATTGTATTAATGCCCGTTATACAGTGTGGATTCCAGGCAGATGAGCTGTATTCAGAATTGGTCTGGCAAAGGTTTTGTATGCCCTGGTTTGCAGTTCAATGTTACTGGAGAAGAAGCTTCACAAAATTAGATTAATGCGTTTTTGGCAATGCTGTTACAGTGGGACTTAGATCATTAGAGATGAGTACTCCAAGGTCCTTGACAGAGTGAGGATCATCTACGAGATCATATCTGCCCAGTTTGTATTTAGTGTTCTGATTTTTGTTGCCAGTGTGTAAGACAGAGCATTTGTTGGTTGAGATTTGAAGTTGCCAATTATTTGACCATTCAGACACATAGTCAAGTCGCTTTGTAGAGCAGCAGTATTGATGATTGATTCCATGACTTTGCAGGTGACACAACATAACGAAATTGGTCTGTAATTTTCAACTAGGCTGGGACTTCCCTTTTGAAGATAGGAATAATTAAGAAATATTCAAGAGCTAGAAAACTGCACATTAGCAAAGCTTGTTTTATGATCACTGTTTTAAATAATAGAAAATCCTATTTTATAAAAGTTGGGATATATTGGGATATAATAAGTAAATGGAATTCACTGCTCCTTAAAATAAATTTTAAATGAAATTTTGAAATGTGAGGCTATTTATAAGTGCAGCTTTCCGATATTTCACACAATAGTTTGGGTGAAATGTTTAATTTTTTTTAAAAACTGCAAATTAATATCTTGCCACTTACTGTCACCTGCAAACACTCAAGGATGTTGATCTTTGTGTAATGACCTGACCTGACACAGGGTCCATTGCCTTACTAGTGATAGCATCTTCAGAGTATCACTTAGCCACCAGGGAATGAAAGATTGGGGCAAGTATACCTTTTTAAATAGCTACAATGTGCTTTTGGCATGAGAAAACATTCAAGTTCACATCTTGATATGTTAGAGATATTTTGGTGGATCTCAATGGATCACAGGAAAAGCTAGATCTTCAGCAAATGTGTGGAAGTAAATAAAATGTGCTGAGGTATGCATTCTAAAGAAAATGCAGCATGACATTAGAATCAGAGGTGGTATTCAGCAGGTCCTGACCAGTTCTGGAGAACTGCAGTGAAATTTTGAATAGTTCAGAGAACTGGCATACCACCTCTGACTGGAGATTTTACAGTATCCTTCCCCTGCCATGCCCACCAAGCCCATGCCCACAGAACTGGTAGTAAAAAAAATTGAATCCCACCTCTGATTAGAATGCAAACATATAGCTTACTTTTTATGTTCTGTGAACTTTAAAACTCTCACAGAATCCTAATCACTACAGTTGAAAGGCCATTTCTCTTTACAATCTGCTACACAATCTGTTGCTGCATTTATTCAGCCTTTGAGGTCAGGAACAAATTGCTCTAACAAAAATAGATAGGGCTTTAGAAACTATTTTAGGTTAAATGATTGGAACATTTATCCTGTCTCTTTAAGTTTTTCAAACTGTGAGGTATATAAGAAATAGAAAACTGGAACATTGTAGATTTCTAAGGGTTCCCCCCCTTTTAATGTTCTCATTGTCAGTGCAAGATTACCATCTGGCATTTTCAGTCATGTACAGATGGACAATGGTAAAAGCATTATAAAAAACTAGGTACATAATAGAAGCTTTTAATGATTAGAGATTGATGCCACTGAAAAGGAATTTTCCTCTTTCTTGGTTTCTCTATGAGTTGCTAGCAATCCAAATCTTACAAGTACATGGATCATACAGAACACTGCTTTCCTTACAATACAAAACTAGCATTCTCAGATTATCTAAAGAGAGGGACACATATTAACCCAATACAACTATACCTCTCCTTTAGACTTCCAAGATGAAGCCTAGAGAGAAAGGTGCATGGCTAGCATTTTCTGACTTTGATAGTCAAACCATTTCTATGGTAAATGTCTGAAGACAACTTACACTGGAAAAGTAAAACTATGTGTACAGTGTTGATCTATATGGAAAGGCTTAAGAAGGATGACTATATTCCTAGGGCTTAGAGAGAGAGAGAGAGAGAGAGAGAGAGAGAGAGAGAGTGACTGGCTCCAAGTCACCCAGCTGACTTCACATCTAAGACAGGAATAAAACCCAGTTTCTTTGTTTCTAGTTGAACCTGAAGGTATTTTAATAAACCAATGAATGTTATAAGTCTCCTACCATTGCAGGCACCCAGATATGTATGTGTGTTAAAATTTGTTTAAAGCTCAACTAAATTTAGTTAAATTAGCTTTGCTAATTTAAGAGGGAAGTGTGGCTGGCAGATCTTTTTCCATGTCAGGCTTCAAGGAAATGGAGTTTAAACTGAACAACCTGCAGTCTGAGAGCTCTTTGATTTCTCCACATCTCTGGGTAGCAGCTGTCTTCACAGCAGAAAGCACTGACCTTATTCCCCAAATAATAGCTCAGTGCCAACAATAAACATAAAATGCTTGTTTGTTGGGTGTATGTGTTTTAGTTTTTTTTTTTTTTTTAAATGACAGAAGAAATGTGCATAAACACTGAAAGAGAAAGCATTTAAAAGATCCCCACAGTGTAGTCGTATTTTAGAACATGATCGCTTGATCCAAAATTTCAGTGCAAAGGAATTTGACCAGATGAAGAAGTTACCTTTGCATTATATTTGCTATTACTTAAGAAAGACTTACTTTTCAGAATATACATCTGATTCCGATCCATCTTTTGTTAATCAGTAGAACAACTCAGCAGACACCCTGCTTGTTCACTGTCACAGATTTAAATTCTATGAAAATAAGATTTAAATTGTTTATATGGTTTTTTTTGATGCTCAGAATAATCAACGACAAAAATGTAATTTTATAGGCAGTGCTGTGGCATGACAGAAAACTCCGAAATTGAATTTTCTATGATTTTAGCATAATGTTATTTCATTGCTATTTTTCTGAAGTTTTTTTTATAAATATGGCAAACCAAAAATGAAAAAACAGTCATTTCTTTGATGCTTTCATTTTACATGGAAATCATAGCTTATTATTAGTTTAATTCAAGCATTTTAAGACCTGAACTGAAAAGCTTTTGCATCTGTAATAGTGAATACAGCTGCAGGTGAGCAACCTGAAAACCACTGCCTATGTAGCTCTTATGGTTACAAGTGTGTTTTTATGTATTCCCAAACCTCTATTCTGAGAGAGAGAAAGGCATGACATGCACATGGAAGCATGTGACATGACATACACACACACACACACAAACATAAATGTAACCCTCCATATGTATGTATGTGTATGTGTGTGGGGAAGGAATGTACCTTTGAGTTGGTTTTGATCCCCAGTGACACTTCAGACAACTCCATACAGTTTCCTTGAAACCATTTTCAGAAACAGACAGCTCTTCCTAGGGCTGAGAGAGAAAGTCACCCAGTTGGCTTTACACCACACCTATGTAAAACATATTTGGATATATCAGGGGACAGACGTATTGATTGATTCATTTCAGAATCCAAAACAATATTATACTAGATCCCATCAGAAATCAAAGGATCCTCAAAGACAGAGAATAGTAACTGAAATTCTAAAGCAGTGGAGCAGTGGAGCTATTTATACGCCAAGTAATTGTGAACAGTCTTTTTGCAGAAAGTAATGGCTAAGTGGAATATATTTTCGGTTACCATAGCATTTATAGAATGCAGGTGAGATTCATACTACTGGCGAGAATGAATTCTCTTCCCTGTGATCCACGGGACGCTGCTTAATGCAGCTAATGGAGTGGCAGTTAAAATATGCCCAGGTACAAACTAATATCCCACTAACCCTTGCATTTTCAAAATGTGTACTTTATGTGCAAGAAAGCACTTCATCTTGATGTTAGTTTTTCAGCTGTGTTCGGTGCACTGAATTGAAATA